>JAFEMH010005264.1:0-70000 GCA_022495995.1 Adenophora triphylla var. japonica
TAAACAATTTTCCTAACCAAAATTAGTACAACAATATATCTAATTAAATATCGATTAAAGTTAAATAATGTAATATGAGATAGTGATATTTAACGTAAATAGAGGAGAAATAACACAGAGAACAACAAAGAATACGATTATGTAAACAATTTCCTTAACCAAATAACACCTTGAATCGAAAATACTTAAAGACATTAAATACATATATATTAAATAAGTCCGTATTAGTTTAGAAATAATAAACGGAAAAGGGAACCCAATTTTTTTAGACAATCCAAAACTCCAATTTTTCCATCCCCTGTAAACACCAAATTTCATTTTAAGTAAATTAAAAGTTTTAATTTCTTTTGTAACATATTCAAAATATTACAACTTTACCCCTATGTAGAAAAGTAAATTATGGCTAAATCTAATAATGACTTAAATAATTAAATAAATAAAAGTTTTTTTTCTTAAATGCTTGCAACTCTATATATGGAGAGATGATAATAAAAAGAAGGTGAAAATATTAAATTGTTAACTTCACATCTCCACCACTCCCATACCCCATCCCCATCCACCTATCACAAATTCATCTATCTCCCTAAAATTTGCAAATGCGTTTCTCATCTCACATATATTACTGAAAAATTATATCCACTTTTTGTTAATAATTTTTTTATCAAACGATAAATCAATTGCATTCACAATAATATAATAGACGACACTACACAAACGTCGAAAGCTCAACTCAAACATCAATAGTAGTTCTATCATTTAACTTACAACAAAGATTATTACAATCAATTTAATGAAAAACACCACCTAATAGATTTTATCTTCTTAATATATATACAGAGTAATCTCAGCACATGGGGATTTGGTTGGCTAGAGCTCATGGCTTCCAACCTGGAGGTCATGGGTTCAATCCCCCCAGAAGTTAGAGGAAAGGCTTTCTCTCCCTAGGATTTATCTCCTAGGAGCTTCTATGCGTGCATGTGTGTGTGTGTGTGTGAGAGTAGTGAAAAAAAAAAAAGAGTAATCTCATTTCACCCCTAAAATATTTCATATCTCTTCCCCACTTAATCAATTACACATACATAATTATCTTAATCATTTGAAAAGAAAAATATATTACATATAAATCTAATAGTGCCTTAAATAAATAAGTAAATATTTTTTATTTCGAATGATTGAAACTCTATATATGTAGAGATATTTAATTTCAACTATATATATATATATATATATGTCACAATTCAGAAAAATATCATTCCATCAATGTAAAAACCAAATAATTAATTTTGTAAACAAAATTTATTACAATCAATTAAAGGAAAAAAACATCACCTAATAGACTTTATCTTCATAATATATGTATAGAGTAATCTCATTTCACCCCTAAAATATTTCATATCTCTTCCCCATTTAATCAATTGTACAAACATAATTATCTTAATCATTTGAAAAGAAAAATATATAATGTATAAATCTAATAGTGACTTAAATAAATAAATAAGTAAATATTTTTTTTATTTCGAATGATTGAAACTCTATATATGTATAGATATTTAATTTCAACTCTACGTATATATATGTCACAATTCAGAAAAACATCCTTCCGTCAATGTAACAATCAAATAATTAATTTTGTAAACAAAAAAAATAAATATCATTTATTAGTATACAAACAATAGTAATAATAAATACATATCATATTTGTTTACATTAACTCATCATCATGAATATAATTTTAATATTCATTTCCAATTTAACTTATTTAATTTTGAGAAGAAAAATCAAAATCTTAAAAAAAACTAACAATTGTGTTAAATGAAATTTTTTCCCCAAACAATCCACTCCCTCATCAAACCCAACCCACTTATTCCTCTCCTTCTTTCAAAATACCAATTCATACTATCTTTATTTTTTAGAATATTGACATGCACTTCAAAAAAAATGATTTCTTTTTTGTGTCCAAATCGAATGAAAGTAGTCTCTATTTTTGGAGGATTTGTTATTATGATTTTTGGTGAAATTTTTTTTTTAAAAATAATTTATTATAAAATATTTGATTTATATTCAAAAAAGAGGATTTTTTTAAATAAATATCATATTTGTTTACATTAACTCGTCATGAACAAAATTATAATATTCTTTTTCTATTTAACTTATTTAATTTTGAGAAGAAAAATCAAAATCCAAAAATAACTAACAATGTGTTAAATGAAATTTTTTTCCCAAACACTACACTCCCTCATCAAACCCAACTCACTTCTTCCTCTCCCTCTTTCAAACTACCTATTTATACTACATTTATTTATTAGAATATTGACATACACTTCAAAGAAGAGAATTTTATTGTGTTCGAATAAAATAAAAGTAGTATCTATATTTGGAGGAAATTTTTTAATGATTTTAGGTGGAAAAAAATTTTAAAAAATAATTACCGCATCCCCTTTGGGGATTACTCGCGCTAGGAACCGCATCCCCTTCTCGGGGCTGCTCAATTTGACAGATTGGTTGCAACTCATTTCTTATGTATCAGAATGGACGCTCCCATCGATTAGACCTGTAAAATGACATCGCAGTTTGTTCAATTAGACTTTCGAACGAGAAGGGTTGTGCCCTTCTGTTTTCAATTTCAACTTCATTCAGATCCACATCCCGATCCACTTTCGAGTCTTTCAAACGGGTAGCGTGCCATTCTTTGAATTGCCATTTTTTTATGTTTTTCTTGATCGGATGATTCCTCAACCCGATCAAATCGTAAGACATTTCTTCTTTGCTTCCTTAGATAGTCGGGTTCGACTGGTACTACTTTTTGGTTGAACTGGTTGGCTTTACACTACAACAAAAAAGGGCTTTGACAACGTTTAAAAAACGTTGTTAAAGACCTTTGACAACGTTTTTCAAAACGTTGTGTCATCCACCGTTGTCTTAGGTCCCAGTTTAAGACAACGTTTTTTGAATGTTGTAAAAAAGGTCATTAAACGTTGTATCCAGGCTAATGACAAGGTTTATTAAAACGTTGTAGTAAGTATATTGACAACGTTTTACTAAAACGTTGTAATAATGAAATGACAACGTTTATGAAATGCTGTAAAAGATATTAAGACAACGTTTATAAAACGTTGTCTAAATTCTTAAGACAACGTTTCTTTAAACGTTGTCTAAATATGTTTTACAACGTTTTATAAACGTTGTCATTTTATTATTACAACGTTTTATTAAAACGTTGTCAATATGAATAATTTAAAAAAAAAATTCCCTCCATGTTTGACAACGTATTGTAAACGTTGTCTTAATGCCTTATACAACGTTTTTAAAACGTTGTTAAAGTGAAAAAAAAATTATTTCCCTCCCCCCCCAAATTCACATTTGCCCCCTGCAATTTAGACACCTAGTCATTTCATTAAAAGCACCCATTCAAGCATTGTTGAACTATAAAAATATGATACAATTGCAAACACGAACAAAGTTTAAGCACAATATACATTTATTACAAGAGATATAGCTAGACAACAAAAAAAAAAAAAAAGTGTATCAGCACCATTCAAGCACTACTGCTGAACTAAAGTGAGTTTTCTATTCACAGTGGTAGCCAATGAGGGCCGAGGCTTCTTTGTTCAAGGAGATGGCAGCCATAACTAAATTGTGCAATAAGTCTGAATATGCACAAAAAAAAGTGCATATTTGTACAAGAAACTTAGTCTTACTACATTTTCAACCAACTCACCATACTGCCCGGTCTGATCCGGCAAGATAACGATGTAATATGCTAAGTTAAGTTGTTGCTGTGCTTGACCATATCGTCCCTTGAACTTGAAAAGTTAAATCCAAAACCTGCAAGATAACGATGTAATATGCTAAGAACCACCATCAGAACACATAACACGGATCTGCCAGCAACAGTAAAACATAGCATGGTCCACAAAGATGTACTTAACAGAGAACTTTATCACATGAATCAATCAAAACACCAAAGAGAAGATCTGTTCTACACATTATGAAGATGAATCATGCAAAAAGTCAAGTCAAAATAATGTGTTTTACTGGTCCAAAAGACTTCTGATGTTTTGAATCTAAAGCAGAGCTTATGACAATCTGGTAGCAGGTCTTTTAAGGCAAAAATGGAATGAAGATCTTATGTTGGTCCGAAAAATCCGAAAAGAGATATTCTTACTTCATATGTGAGTTAGCTAGCATACAAGCTTCGAATCATCGAAAAACATCAAGTTTCGAGTGAGATAAACACAAAACACGGAAGCAAGGTCAACGTGCAGAACTTCGGGGCAGCAGCAATGCTTGTGAGAAATCATCACCAAAACTTAATAAAATCAAGGAGCATGGGCATGAGACTTGACACACAGGAGGATATATATGTGAAATACACAAAAACATGCTTTTCATCAGTGTAGTCATGATTCGATGATGTTTAGAGCACAAAGAAGGCACCTTAGACAGGTTATTTAGATCCGGCACAATGCAGTAAATCGCAATTGGCATTTACCATTTCAAGGATAAAAGATTCATTTCCAGCATGACTAGAATTTTCCATTTAGGCACTACAAAAACATGATCCAATTGGGGTCTATAATATTCAATTAACTGCATGTAATACTTGTACGGGTCAATACGGGAAAACGGGACGGGACGGGATAAAAATAAGTTGTCCCGCGACGGGAACGGGACAATACGGGACGGGACGAAAACGGGACGGGACTAAAATATTCCGTCCCATCCCGTCCCATTTGTATGGCGGGACGGGACGTCCCGACGGGACCGTCCCAACTTGACGGCTCTATTTATAAATAATCAGAGGAGCGAACATTGCACCATGTCTTTACAAGAAGAACAATTGCAAGCAGCAATGTTCCTTGACATACACACTGGCTTTATATACGTTGAACATAAATTACGGTCAAACCATGACAAACATACACGATAAAAAGAATACGAGTCAACGACGAGGAAAGTTCATGTCACCTTAAGCAACTTTTGCACCAACAACAAAGCTAGATGGGTTGATGGTAATGCTCTTACAAGACTGATAATTATAAGTCTTGTAAATTCCCACTAGTCGGTCTGCCAACTCGAACATGTTGTTTCTCAGGCTGCAATTCATATGCAAAAGATCAGAAGCCGCTTATGCAATTAATTGAAGAATGTTGATATTTTATATTATTCTAAAATACAGCAAAATTACCTAATTATTATGAATTGGGCCTCCTTTGTACGATCTTTTACGTAATGCCCCACAATAGACACATTTTTAAAATCTACAAGTAAAAAAAAAAAAAAAAAACAGAATTATGAATTAAACAAGAATGCAAAGTTTAAGAAATAAGCAGTGCATTTCAGAAGGTACCTTTTCACCTCGACAAATTAGCAATATTCTTCCAACTCTTCTTTGGAGGTATGTACATTGTAACCAAATAAGTTCATGAAAACAATACTTGTAAACCAATTTCATAGAAATATTATCAGAAAGAAGCTATTTGCCTTTTCTTTCTCCATTCATCGTATTGCTTCTTTGTATCATCGCGTTCTTGAGTTACCATATTAAGCTCTTCTACTCGTTCATTGTACAGGGATACTTTCTTTCGGTATCTGTCATTGATACAAATAAGAAAAAAGAATAGAAAACCCATAAAAATGAATGACCTTGAAATGAAAGGAAATGCATACTCTGCAATTGAATCAAGATTTGGATTCATCTCCTTCAACTGTGCTTCAAGCAGTGCCACACTTTCAAGGGACCTCTTAAGGTCCGACTCTTTTGCAAGAGACTCGTCTCCAAGTGTAGCATGAACAAAGACCATGTTATATAAGCAAATTAAAGTAAACCAACTACCAAATTGCTTCCAAGAGAGTTCAATAGAAATGTACAGGATTCTAAATGCATGTTTACCTGTTTTTCCAGCCCTCCAATGTCATTGTAGTCTTCAGTAGGAGGTTTTTATAGATCCATCAAATGTTTAAAATCTGCAATACCCGATATAGAATGAGCAAAAATTACAACTCCAATTCAGATGGATCTGACAGTGATAAAAGAAGCGAAGTAGTTTCCGATTACGATGACTCGGAAAATACAGAAGGGCACATGCCAGGAATGAAAAGAAAGAGATCCAAGGGGCAACTATCCTTTGGGAAAGGAAAAGTAAAAAGCTAGCAAACCAAGTTTATTGGCTGGGGATCAAAATCTCTTTTACAATCATCATTTCAAGAAAAAACAAAAAATAACACGATGGATTGGATTAAAAATTAAATTGAATTGAAATAATGGGAGCGAGAAATCTACCTCTTCCTCCACGAGGAAGAGGTATGTTTCTCGCTCACATTATTTCAATTCAATTCAATTTTAATCCAATCCATCGTGTTATTTTTTGTTTTTTCTTGAAATGATTATTGTAAAAGAGATTTTGATCCCCAACCAATAAACTTGGTTTTGCTAGATTTTTACTTTTCCTTTCCCAAAGGATAGTTGCCACTTGGATCTATTTCTTTTCATTCCTGGCCTGTGCGCTTCTGCATTGTCCGAGTCATCCTAATCGAAAACTAATTCGTTTCTTTCATCACAGTCAGAACCATCTGAATTGGAGTTATAATTTTTGCTCATTCTATATCGGATAAAGGATAGAGGTGATAGTGGGTCACCTTGTAATAGAGTAGTGGGTCTCCTAAATAGCTGCAAGTTGCTGTCAAAAACCAAAGGTGCTCAGAGCCTTAATGTCAAGGCAGGGGACTTGGAACTGTTATAGAAACATACCTACAGAAAGAATGCAAAATCTTGATGAAGAAAGAAAAGGAGTGTCTTCTTATTTGAGTTTAACAAACAAAACCTCGTGTCTAAGTTATCTTTTGTGATTTATGCACTTTGATGAAAAATTGGGGTTTTGTTGATTATAGTTGTGTTTGGATTTGGTTCAAGATTGGCTCATGGAAAACTTGAAGGACTCGATTGTTGGCCAGGATTCGAGTATGAGTGGGATTGCTACTTACCTGCCATCTGATGGATTGGTGGAACTTAAAGTGGTAAGAGCTCTCATTATGAACTCTCTTATTGCTTTCATTTACCAAGTAAAGGACCCATAAATTGTCTTATAATATAGGTATAAGACCTATAAATTTATTATAGGTCTTATGTATCTTATATAAGACCATATATTGGTCTTATATATCTTATATAAGACCTATAAACAGCAACAACAACACTCAAAATGAAAAAATGACTGATGTATGCATATGGAAAGTTAAAATACACTCTACTTCGTCCCAAAAAAAAACAGCAACAGAAACAACAGAGACCTGGGAATTATGAGGCTACAGCAACATGAACAACAGCAACAGAAACAACAATAGCAACAGAAAACAACAACAGCAACAGAAAATAACAACAGCAACAGCAAACAACAACGGCAACAACAACACTCAACAACAACAACAACATGAACAACACTCAACAGCAACAACCACACTCAACCAAACTTTCCACAACTAACTCACTCATATATTTTTGTTCATAACAGACCTTCAGAACTCATTGAACCTTTCTTTCTCTCTTAATATCAGCAAAGCAAGAAAATTTCTAGACCTTTAAAATTCACCTTCCAGATACAAAACAGAGTATAAATGCCAAACTAAACCAAACATTTAGATTAAGAGTATAATGCCCAAGCAATTCACTTAAAGGTATCATATTTTCCAAATGCATGTCCAAATCAGCTTCTTTGGTTGAATAGATTCTTAAATCAGCTAGAAGAAAAAGAAAATAACAAAAATGCCCGTTCGTAATGCAAGCCTATGTAATTAGGTAGTTATAGCATTTGTCATTATATCGCTCCAATAAATTCATAGAATATAAAAAGCACAAATCAGTTCTAGCAACATCAAAAAAGCAAATGCATCTGTAAGTTATTGCGTAAATAGCTGACCTGTAGCGCGTGTAATCCCCAAAAACGTAATCCGTGCTGCATCTGCGAAGATTTTAAGAGCTGCAATACTGCAATGTGCATTACCTGTATGTGAATGCAACACATAATTAGAAGAGCAATAGATAGAAGTCCAAACAAAGTTTCTGAAATGTGCATTACCTGTACGATATAAAAAATGCAGATCGTGTCCATTCAATTTAAGGGCCTGCAAGTGTAACATGTTTTCAAAATAATCAACAGTATATATGATTTATATACCCGACATACCTTTCCCCTCCTCCTTTATCCGGGCTTGGGACCGGCAATGCAATATACAACAATTGCATTGGCGGAGTTAAAAAGGGGTTAGTTGAATAGAAATGTAGAACAGTTTATAAACAAACACAGGTGCCTAATCCACTTACTCTGTACCAAAGCCTAATCCACTTCCTCTGTACAAAATTCATCAGCAAAGTTAGTATACAAACCATGGCAATATCTTGGGCATCAAAACAGAGTTTCTGAAATAAAAGTACAAAATAAAATTAGCATTGTCTTAATTAAAAGAAGTGAGTTCCTTGGGCCATGCGACCGTACTGCCAACTGCATCCGAGATGACTGACATAAACGAGTTAGACCTCCACAATTCAGCACTAGGAATCACAGCTACCTGAACCCAAACCTTCCACGCATCATTTCCAAGCGGAACACTGTGAACCATAGCATTAGGATCTGTGTCAGCAATCTTACCTTCTGCAACCACCTGTTTTCGCCAATCTAATAATTTACATTTACGATCAATTATGTTGACACTTGTTAAATCATCTCTTGAATTCAAACCATGGCAATCACGAACATTTTAGCTACCATGATGTGATGGGGGAGAGGGTGACTTCCCATTCAAATGATCCCTTGAACCAACACTATGGAGACGGGGAGAGGGAGAGGGTGACTTCCCATTCAAATTATCCCTCGAACCAATACTATGCAAACGGGGAGAGGCCATGTTTGAATTTTCTTTCTCCTTTGAATTGAATCCCTAGAAACAATGACAACTTAACATGTAAGTGAAAACTATAAATAACTCTAAAAACAATGTGCTTGACTAAAAAATACTTGCCTGCATACGCATAAATTGTCGCATCTCAGCCATTGCATCCTCTAAATGTTGGAACTTCTCCATTTTTTTATTCAGTTCTGAAAGTTGATGCTCTAGTTCGTGGACTTTCTTTGAACTATTCATGTGGATACCTATTTTAGATGGGGTAATGCCAAATCCCATCCCTCTAACTCTTCCGTTTCTCTCGGGTCCGAGTGTTTTACACAGCGCATCCTCACTAATTGATGTCGAAGGGGAGGTTTGAGAGGCTGTGATCTCTTGTATTTTATTCTTGAAAATTAGTCAAGAAACAAGTATTAAATGATAGATTAATCAAAATAATGAAATAAAAGAGTGGCATTTTGGGAAGGAGGGAGTAATAAAATTAAGTATGATTTAGTTGAAATGTCACTTACCACACAATCGGCAATAAATGGAGTTGGTATTTCACCATTCTTTTTTGTGTGTGCTTTACACCACACATCTTCTCTCCTTATAGCCATTTCCGGATTCTCCTTTCTCTGAAAAGAATAAGCACTATTTTAATTGAAATACATAAATAAAAACATGTAATAATGTACTCCCTCCGTCCCACCTTACTTGATACCAAAAAAGTCAATATGGTATCACGTGAGGTGGGACGGAGGGAGTATGAATTTATAGAAAGTTACCATGTCAGCCTCTAGCCGAGCATACCCCTTCCTGCTCATTGTATGTGGGGCATGATTGTTTGCCCTAATCTCCTTATACTTAGAGCTCTTCAACTACACAAATTTTTTTATGTAAGAAAAAAAGTATTGGATATAAAGAAAGTACTTAAAAAAAACTGAATTTACCTTGAATTCATTTGATAACTTTTCTTTGACAAAAGTGTTCCACTCTTCAACGGATATGTTGTCCGGTTTAAGGGATGCAAATCTTGAATCTTTATCTCCCATTTTAGATGCATCTCTAAGAGATTCTATCAGCTTTGATTTTGATTGCCTCCAACGAGTTCCCATTTGTTGAATAATAAGAGTCTCGTGCTTGTCATCCATCTTGAATCTCCCCTATATAAACATCATAGAAAAAAAAAGGTAAACATGTACACTTGAATTTTTATGTAAGAACCCAATAAGCTATATTATCATTACCTTAACACATGTCCACAAATCTTTCTTTGTCTGTTTCTCAACTTTCCTCCAATCATCAATATTGAATGGTACAAACTGTCGTGCTAAAGCTCCCAAAAATGAAGATAACCACTCGGATCGCTCACCTATTGGTTGTCCTCTTTCATTGAACTCCACCTCAATTAGTTTCGTCGGATTTGAGCACAAATCTCTCAACCTTGTTGGACCTCTTTTTCTCTTTCCCAACACTTGTTGTTCCTCAACCGACTGCTCTTCGGCTGGATTTTCATTACGAACTTCAGTTGAATCACGAGGAGGAGACATTGTTTCCATATTATGGTCAGGAGAGGGATTTGACCCTCTTTCAGAAATCCGAATGCCTTCATTTCCTTTTTGTTGCGAAATTGCAACCGATGCTAATTGTAATTTCTTCATCCGCTTGGCCCCCTTTCTTGAACTCTGCATAGATCAGAAATGAGACATAACAAGCACTCCCATAATATTTCCCATAATTTCTTTGAAAAAACTGGTGGTTAGTTATGCATATGGACAAAATGCGTAGATTACTCTTGCGAAGTAAGGAGTATGTTTTTAGGACCAACTACCAAAATGCTTATTAACTGTATGCTGTCAGCTTATACCTTCAGTACCAAAAATGCTTTATCTCCATTTCTAGGGCTCGAAACGCCGAACCGATTTTTTTGCTTGAAAGTAGACACATAGTTCTTTCAATTGACTACTTTTACGCCTTCTAAAACCTTCTAGATCAGAACAGTTTATTCGTCAAAGATGACTGAAAATCTGGTTTTGAAGAATATGTCTCTCCTGACCCTTTTTTCTATATAATATTCCTCAGTAGGTTCATTTACTGATTAAATTTGAGCATCTAAAGCTCAAGGACCTGATGGTGCTGTTTGGGAATACATCCATTTTTCTATTTTGTAGGGCTCAGTAGACATCCTTCAGATATAAATTGAACACATGTAATAACACTAAGTCTTACCTCTGTACCATCATTACCCATTGTGACCAAGTCGTCAACAAACTTTGATAAAGCTTTCTAAAGATCTTCCTCCACCTCAGCCTCCACCTGTTATATCGAAGAAACTTAATCATTAAATTTTGTATATATGCTAGCACAAGTAATGTAATAAACAAATATAATGAAACAATAATTTAAGAATGTAATCATAGATCCAAGAAACTCAATCAAATAATTAAATATACCACTTTGTCATCACATCCCACTCTTGCGCAAGCACTATCTAGGTCATCATTGGTTTTATCAAGCAAAGCTACATCAAGTGGGTTATACGACAATTCATCATTCTCATCATCACTCTTATCATAGATTCCCATATCATGATAGCCCCTTGGTGGTGGTCTGACAACAACTTCCCAATTAGATGTATTGCTTTCTCTCCAATAGAACACTTGTGAGGCTTGTGCTGCTAGTATGAAAGGATCTCCTTTAAATTGATCTTGAAATTGAGCAAAGTTGACTAATGTAAATCCTTCTTCAACCTTCACTCCACGATAAATATTTGCCCAATCACACTTAAATAAGGGAATCTGAAATGTAAGATAGTCCAACACTATAATGTCACGCAAGATCCCGTAGTGACCTATTGTCTTTGCTACTAGATTGGCAATTGTCATTTGGCCCAGATTGACGTATTGTAGTTGCTTCAAGTGAAACACCACTATTCTGTGTGGACTTTTCGATGTCCTTGGTACGAAATCGACGACCATTTATTATATAGGCAAAATATGAGAGTGCTTGCCTTCTAGGCCCATACGATAACCACTTTATTGTTTCAGAAACTCCTACTTCGCCTGAGGCTATTTGGTCTTTAACCTGTATATTTATATTAGATAAATAACATATGTATTCACAATGTATAACCTAATAAAGTCCAAATAATATGTTAGAAACCTTTTTTGTAAACCAACTAGAGAAAGTGTCTGAATGCATCTTTGAAAGTTGTTCATCGGATATACCAGTATGTATTATCTTCAACTCTTCCATATGCATCCTAAAAATAAAGAAAGAGTGAAAAATATTCCTAAGAAATAAACTAGACAAATTTGCATTTAACTTAAACTTACACTTCATATGGTTCCACTTCTGCCGTATTAAACAACACATATCGATGACCATTTTGCATGTCTTCATTAGACAATGTAATATGCTCTCCTTTAGAAATTGGTCGTCCCTCAAATGTTTTCTCATCTTGATAATCCTCATTGCGTTTATGTGTTTCAAATAGTGCACAACTTTCCTTAATGTACTCACAACAAAATCGTATGGATTCTTTGGCAAGATAGCCTTCACATATGCATCCTTCGGGTCGTGCCGGATTTCTAACATATTCCTTGCCCGTCTTCATAAATCTGAATGGATTGGATATAAATTAGGGAGGAAAATATCATTAAAGCCTATTATCAGATAATAAATGGATATGGAATACCTTTCAAACGGATACATCCAATGAAATTGATTTGATCCACAAAGACGAGTTTCTCGACCTAAATGTATTGTCAAGTGAATCATAATATCGAGGAATGAAGGAGGTAAATATCTTTCAAGCATGCACAATGTCTCAATTATCTCCTGTTCTGCAGCCTTCAATTTTTCGACATCAACCACTCTTTGGCTTATATCATAGAAAAATGAACAGAAACGAAGTAATGCATTTCTTGGCCCTTTGGGTAAAAGTCCTCTCAATGCGACTGGCAATAACTGTTGCATCAATACATGGTAATCATGGGATTTGAGTCCAAGTATCTTGTCGCGTGCAAAACTGTTCGCAATATTAGAGCTATACCCGTCGGGAACTTTCAAATTTCTTAGTCGCCAATAAAATATCTCTATCTCAGAACTTGTTAAAGTACATTGGCCTGGTGGAAGGAGTATCTTTTCATTCTCATCGAGACTTGGGTGCAACTCTGGCCGAATTCCCATACTTTCTAAGTCTTTACGAGAATGACCATCTTTTGATCTTCCTTTTATATCAAGCAAAGTGCAAAGTAAACTCTCACCACAATTTTTTCTATGTGCATTAAATCCAAACAGTGACGTACCAACAAATCCTAAAAATAACATATATTATAAGTTATCAGCTAGCTATTAACTACTCCCTCCGTCCCATTCGAAAAGGCACTTTTGGTCAATAAGATATTTATAATTAGATTTGCATTAATGCTTGAGTCAAACAAAACTTGAATTGACCAAAAGTGACTTCTCGAGTTGGACGGAGGGAGTATATCATTATATTGAATTAACAGTAAAGCACAAAATTTGCTTTTACCTCGTAGTAGGGCAACTCAAAAAAATTGTTTTTTCTTCCAATTCAGGACCTTAACTTTCTTCTTTTTAATCTTCCTCTTCCTTTTCTTGTTTCTCTTACCTTTTGCCCTTCCTTGTCTCGGTTCTTCATCATTGCTCGTTTCATCCCATTTTCCAAAATCATTTTCAATCCCATTAACAACTTCTAAAATTTCAGAACCGGACAATATATGAGGTTTCCCCCTCTTCTCATGGGTTCCATCAAACCATTTCTTCTTCTTTCGGTAAGAATGATTGGATATAAGAAACCGTCGATGACCCATATACACACACTTGTGACTATGAGGTAGATATATTGAACAAGTATCAGCACCACAAATAGGACATGCCATCTTACCCTTAGTCATACACCCAGCTAGATTGCCATAAGCCGGAAAATCATTAAGCATCCACATGAGAATAACCCTCAGATTGAACATGCTCTTCTTAAATGCATCGTACACCTCAACCCCACTTATCCATAATTCTTTCAAATCTTCAATCAATGGCCTTAAATATACATCAATATCATTTCCTGGTTGCCTTGGACCTGGGATTACTAAAGTTAACATCATATTTTCTCTTTTCATGCAAAGCCAAGGGGGAGGTTGTAATTAACAAGCATCACAGCCAACAACTATGTGTAGAACTTAGATTACTTGTAAGGATTAAATCCATCTCGTGGCAAGTCCAAGTCTTAAATTCCGAGGATCGATGAAAAAAAGGCCATTTACTATCAATAGATCGCCACCGTGGCGAGTCAACAGATGTCGCATTTTGTTATCATTGCTATGATGATCGCTATGCCACAATAATTGTTCGTAACTCTCCAATGATCCGAACATCCTTCTAAATCTGGGAATAATAGGAAAGTATCTCAACACCTTGGCCGGTACCCCTTTTTAATTTTATGCTCATCTCCTTTTCCTACCACTTTCCACCTAGATTTCCCACACCTCGGGCAATTGTCTAGATCTCCGGCTCTTTTCTAAATAGACAACAATCTTTAGGACATGCATGTATTTTTTCGTAACCCAAGTCAAAGGTCTTAAGTAATTTTTTTGCAGCATACGTGGAACTAGGAAGAACATTCTTTTGTGGCAACATGTGACCTAAGATTTTGAGATGATCGGTAAATGCTTTGTCAGAAATACCGTTGACCGCTTTATGTTTGAAAAGCATAACTGTCGCTGTTAGCTTTGTATAGTCACTACCCAAATACAAGGGAGTTTCTGCCTCTTCTAATAATTTTGAAAACCCCTCGTCTTCCATTGCTTCAGTATAATTTGGAATTGTTTCCTCGTTAACACGTGCATCTACGAACATCCTATATGTATCTGGTATATCATCGAGATCATGTGTCATTTTGGAGGAAGTGCTAGGACGTTCTTCCCGTGAAAAATCCAAACATCGTATGTCTTATCCATGCCATGCATAACCAAGTGTGAGATTAAATCATCACTAGTCTGATAATCCAAATTTCTATAACGAGTACAAGGACATCGAATTTTAGAGGGATTTCCTAGACTCTCCAAACATACTGCTACAAAATTTCTTACTCCTTCCCTGTAAGCATCACTTGGCCTACAAACAAAATTATACATATTACATAGATGGCACAAGAAAGCTTGCAACTATCAAAACTACTATTTTAGCTTAGAGTGAAAACCTTGGTAGATTCACCCACGCTTTATCCATCGAATATGAATTATGAGTTCACCGAGAACACTACAAGAGTTAATAATATTAGAGCAACTTGAAGAGTTAATAATTCAGTACATCTCATTTTTACCCTCATTCATTAAAGAAACAAGATTAAACCTCAATCTGAACGTATGGTGCATATCTTATTTTTAATTAGATTGGTTAATGTTCAATCAAAAAATAATTGTTATGCTATTTCAAGAAATGTCAAGTGACCAAATCATCATTAATTAGTAGTATGACTTGTCAAATGATACTATTTTTTTTCGGGGGCAGAGAGTATGCCTTTACCAATGACATATACATAAGTCCTAATAATCTACTTAACAATTTGATTGATACAATAACAACAACAACATCAACAACCAGAAAATTACATGGACAACTCTACTCATATCATCTTCTACTTGTTTGAGAATCCTCTAAAAAGCACAAAAACTTCATGAAGACTCTCCTTTTTAACCGAAGTCATGCAGTGATTTGATTAGAGGGAGTTGAGGGACACACAAATCTAGTTCACCATTGAAGTGAAAAGTCAGTGGTACAGAAACTGAAATACCCTTTCATTATATATAATTAATGGGACTGTGAGGAATTTAGAATTTTTTAACCTTTCAATTGGGAATTATAACTGTTCCCAGGACATATTAAGCATGAGTAACAAATTGGGAACAAAATGGGAACAAATTGAGAATACAACAATGGCATGCAGATTAGTACTTATATACATGAGTTCATAACTGCAAAATGGACCATTGGTCCCAACTATGCAAGTAATGTATTTTCACTCGGGATGTCATATGGGGCTAATAATGAACTACTGGATGAACAAGTATTGATTTTTCCTGAAAATCCTTTCAAATCAGGTCGATAACAGCAAACAAACATTTCAACAAGGTGTTGCATAACAACAGCTAAGCATCAGTGCATGTCAAAACAAAATTGTTAGTCAGAAGAACCTCATGCAATTGAAATTGGTAATGAGCTACATAGACATATCAATCGCAGAAAAATTAAAGGTAATCAGTATACTCCGGAACTGGCATGATATCTTCGACTAATTAATGTTCTTACCTCAAAAATAACCTCTCTCCAATATTAGGGCAAACTGAAACTTCATCGGAAAAATGGTTTCCCCGCACCCATTCCAGTTAATGTCGATCCTTGCAAAATAGAAATTGATTTACAAGAAGCAAATATTAGAAATTGGCACTGATATTAAGAATAGTTGAAGGAGGAGAAGATGAATGGAACCTTGTATTATTGGACTGACGCTGTGTGGCCGGAAAGCGATTTTGCCTTGGCGCCGTCGATTATCACCAGGTCCGTCGAAGATTTTGCCTTGGCGCCGTTGCCGTCGATCGATGCCTAGGAAGTAGGAAGAAAGCGATTTGGGGTACAGAGGTGATTTCGGGGGAAAAAATAGCTCAATTGAATTTCGCGGTATTGGGCAAAAAATGCCCGCTCTTTAATTTACTGGTTTTATTTTCTTTTTTTTTAGGAATATGACAACGTTTATACAAAAAAACGTTGTCAAAATACGGATATTTAACAACGTTTATTAAAAAACGTTGTCTTATGTGCAACGTTTTTTAAATAAACGTTGTAGAAATACCATTAATACAACGTTTTTTAATTAAACATTTTTATTTTGAATATACAACAACGTTTATGCAAAAAACGTTGTTAAATCAAGTCAATGACAACGTTTTTTTAAAAACGTTGTTAACTAAAACATTGTCAAAAGTCATTTTTCTTGTAGTGTTAGGATGGGCAGGTTCATTCGATCTGCATAGATGAGGCTGATATGAAAGCATAAAATAATCATTACCCTACCCGAATTTCTCATCAGGTCTACTAACACAAAGTATTGCATTTCTGACACAAACCTTTATGTTCCAGAAGAAAAATACAGAAGTATACGCTTTAGGTCAAAATATATCATGCCTTATGGAGCATGTTCGCGCATTTTCAAATTGGTTTGGTCTGCAGTAGCAAATGCTCGTCACCTTCTCGATTCTAAGAATGAAAATTTATTCATTAGTCAAGCTGAAGTCAACGAGGGTACTAGCCTGAAGAGATTCCAACTTCGAGCTCGAGGATGTAGTTATCCGATAAAAAGACCGACTTGCCATATAACTATTGTAATGAAAGATAGATCCTTAAATAACTCTGAAAAGAAAGTCAAGGTCTTTTTAGATGCCGATAACTTTTTAGTCGATGCCGATGACTTTGTACAAAAATACTTTATGAACTGGTTAAAAAACCCTATCACTAAACCGAGAAATAAGTATCTAACTATTGAATATGATGATATGTATTGTAATGGGGGAGCATGTGACAAAAAATAAATCCATGCACTTGGTTTCAGACTTGGTACAACCCAAAGTCATCATTCACTTTGGTTTGCAGAACCAAAAATTATTCTAAAGAGCTACAAGAAGATGAAAAAAATAAGATATTATATCAAGAATTATGTAGAAAAAATATGACATCCAGCGTCAGGGCACTTATACGTATTGAGATTTTCCTTGACCTTCTGGCACTGGGCAGGCGTCAGCCCCCATACATGGTCTTACGACTTTGCGGAGACCTATGTTTTTGGTAAACAGTCGCCCGGGCCTGGTCACTGCGACCCCCTTTGTGAGGAGGCACACCTTCTCCCGAAGTTAGGGGGCTATTTTGCCGAGTTCCTTAGAAAGAGTTGTCTCGTGCCCCTAGGTATTCTCTACCTACCCACCTGTGTCAGTTTCGGGTACAGGTACCCTTTTGTTGAAGGTCGTTCGAGCTTTTCCTGGGATTGTGGCATGGGTTACTTCAGCCCCGTAGGGGCCTTGTACTAATTATAAAATATTTGATTTATATTCAAGAAAGAGAATTTTTTTTCTGGGTCTGAATCAAATGAAATTAGTCTCTATTTGTAGAGGGAAAAAATTATGAATTTTGGTGTAAATTTTTTTTTTAATTAATTTATTATAAAATAATTGAGGTCAAAGAATTTGGGGGGGGGGGGGGAAATTGTAAATTGAGGCATCCAATCAAAATCACTTGATGTTGATTTCAATGTCTAATATCTATATTTATGCCACGAACGTATATGACTAAAATACCCTTGAAAAATTTCCAAATTTAACCACTTGATGTTGACATTTTTTAGCGCCAAATATCCATTTTGGCCAATTTCTTGCTTTTAATATAGTATAGATTATATCAATTGTATCAATTATAATTGGTACATGAAAATTGATATATCAAAATGTTATTACGATAGTAACATACCAGTTCTGTATAATTGGTTGGTACACGATATCAGTGGCGAAGTCATATTGACTCTAAGGGGGTCATTCAACCCCATTCAATTTTGGAATGTGTCAATTTTATCACAATCAATTTTTTTTAAAAATGATATTTTAGTACTAAAGACGATGGATTTATACATTTTTACCTCCTTAATTTTTAGAAAAATTTGCATTAAATTATTTTTTTGACCCCCTTGCATCCTAAATTTATACATCAATTATATTAATTATCCCAAAACCAATCTCGATCCCCTTTACAAAAATTTATGGCTTCGCCACTGCACGGTACATAGATATATTGTTGTTTGGTATACCGAGTACCAATTATAATTTCTTAAAATATTAATTTTCAAATAAATATGTTTGCATATATAAAAATGTTTATTACTTTCCTCCTTAGAAGCAAATTCAATGGCCAGAACTGTAATCTCAAGTTAAATAGGATTCACCCTTCATTTACTTCAATCTTCTTCCCCTTTGCTCAGAAACACCGTTTTCAGAAATTTTCACACATTGTTTCTTCGAGAATCCATTTTCTACCTTTTTCATAGATTTTGAACCATTAACATGTTTGTCTCTCAAATTTCATTCAAACATAAACCTCCCCAATCAAACAATCTCAACGATTCAATCAATATCATAACCCTTTTTGTGAAAATCCACAAAATATTAACCTCAAATTCAATTGCTACTTAATGTTGGTTGATTGTTATTACTATATTTTTATGCTTCCTTTCTCCTAGTATATAGAACATTGGAATATCACAAAATAAATGTTCAAAACTTGATTAACAAAACAAATGTTATACTTTTTGAATTTTGATTCTACATTTGATAGAAACTAGTAACAACCATACAAATCGACTACCAACCGTACCAACTAAATTGGTATACGGACTTAGTCGGTTTTGTACATGTTTTTATGTATCAAGTTAAACTTGATTGGTACATGGTATAAGCGAAAAATTGGTATACCTATTAAGCCACTCCTAGCCAATAGTTAATTAATTTTGTCACATTTCTTTGCTTGGGAAATAATCATAATTTATTTGAAATATATGAGACATATATTAAGTTAAATTAATAACTAACACTAATTTTAAAAGAAGAAAAATATAGCAGAATTTAAACGGCTCGCAAAAATGGAGTAAAGAATCCATTCATTGTATATTTTCAAAACTAAAAGTTAAAAAAATATATAGATAACAAAGATTTTTATACGACTTGGTTATAACAATTTACAAAATGTTGAATTTCTTAAATTTATCCAAAATAGAAAGTGGACATTTATTATCCATTTGGAAACGGACGGAGTAATAAATATTTAAGAAAAAATATATGCTAGACACGTGATTTATTATCCCTAACTAACTGATGCGTTCAAACTGGGATAAGGGAAATTTGGAGGATAAGTCAAATAGAGACTCTTATGTGAATGAGACTCTATGACTTGGTCCAACCAGTATTCTATAAATCGGGTCTCTATGGGAACCAACTTACACACAACACGTAATATTCCATATACTCCTCCAGACCGAGAAATACTATCTCTGGCAACCATTAAGTGCCTAGGATTTAAGAGTGGAACAACATTCAATATCCATCTTGTGATATTGAATCGGACGAGAAGAGGTGGTGATTGCAGAATCAAGACGATCGTGGTTCGTAGCACAAGCGAAATCTTCCGCACAACGAGCTTCAGAGTTAATCTATAAGGTATTTCGAGAACTCGTAGATAACTTATGTGTTTTCCTTCATTAGTATCAGAGCCTCAAAGCTTGATGCTCACCATTGATGTCTTGATTGCATGTTTTTTGAATTTTTCGGATCTATTTTTCACCAACTGGGTTTGATGATTTTGAAATTCAAATCTCTTTCATTTTCTGCGTTTTTGATATCCATGCGTAGATAATAATGTGTAGAATAACATACTAAAAATTCATCGAATTCGGCCATGTAAATTTTGAGTAATTGCAGTTTTAAGTTTCAGAAATTATGTTTTTTTCAAAATTTTTAAGGCCATTTTTGTCACTGTTAAATCCAGATTCAATAAAAATTGTTAACATGAGTCTTGTTCTACTCTGCGAGATCTTTCTATTGCCACTTTAATTGTTTAATTTGGACTTAAATCAAGAGAGTTATGGTGTTATAAAGATGAGTCGGCGAAATACGTTTTTGTCAAAAATCCTAGAGAAGATGATGAACAGTAACATGCCTTTTTGCACACAGCGTAGAACATCAATCTGAGTACATGTTTTTTTTTTTTTTTTGCCCAAAGAGAAATAGGACCAGAATTTTTTGTAAAATTTATAAATGTTTTTTGGATTTAGTTAATGTTTTAATTTGTATGTTAATACATTAAAAATAAAATACGGTCCAGAAAATTATGTAAATTTTACTGTATGTTTAATATAATGTGACAACATGCTGAGATATTTTCATAATTTGTTTATGATCAGAATATATTTTATGAATTATTGAGTATTCTGCTACATGATTAATTCAGGAAAAATAGTTTTACTGTCCAGAAAAATATGAAATATTTTCTGTATGTTTAGAATAATGTTATACAGATCAGTATATTTTTCCATAATTTTTTGATGAGCAGTAATCTGTTTCATGTATTTTTTGTATGTGTTTTCGTGCAAAATTTATTTATCAGAGTGGAAAATATTAATCAAAAAATCATGAAATTTTTTCTCTGGTATAGTTACATGATAATACACTGATCTGATTTTTTTCAGATTTTTGGAGTAATCTGAATTATTTATGTGCCTTAAATGTCTTTTAGGAGATATCTTTCATAATTAATTATGATGAAAAATGTGTTATGACTATACGAGTCTTATAAAATATTTCTGGAACTGCTGGAATTATTTTAAATAAACTTTAATTGGTAGATACGTTCTATCTTATTTTCTTCTTTTATTTAAAAATCAATTTTGAGTATATTTTTATTATGCATGTTTAAGGTTATGATTACGAGCCTCGCGAATTTTCTCTCATTTTCATGTATGATACAAGTATATTTATTGTAGAGTTTTTATGATAAAAGTGAATTAAAATTGTATGCTTAATGTCTCTATTGTAATATGTTATAGTGAAATGGCATCAAAGAACGTAATTGCTGATTTGAATAAGGGTGAGAAATTGGATGGCAAAAATTATAGTGTTTGGCAAAGGAAGATCACATACTTGCTAAACGAGCAAGAGGTTCTTGAGAACCTTGACACTGTGATGCTTGAGCCAGAGATGGGTAGCAATACCATCGCCCAACACCGTCAGAACATGCAGGCTTTTCAGTCATGGGTCAAGAAGGACCGTTGTGCTCGCTTTACTATGTTGAGCAACATGCACAACGACCTGATTGGGCAGTTTGAGAACTGCTCTACTGCTAAGGACATGTGGGACCAAATTAAGGCTGCATTTGGTAACACATCTGCAACAAGGCTTCGTACCTTGACATACAAGTTTGAATCGTATAAGATTGACCAGAAACGATCCATTCCTGATCAGCTACGTGAGTTGTCTGGTATGATTCGTGAGCTTCGTGCTGCTGGTAGTATCTTGTCTGATGAGCAGCAAGTCCAAGCTGTGATTCGTTCACTGCCGGACTCGTGGAGTAATTTGAGGCAGATCCTGACTCATACAGACTCCATTCAGACTTTTGCAGATGTTTCCCGTCATGCTGAGCTTGAGGCAGAGCGCCATGAGGCAAGTCGCGCGATGAGTGCTGTGACTCGTGACCTTGCTCTTGTTACTCTTGATGATCATCGCAAGCCAAATGGGCAGCGTAAGAATCAGGGTAATAAAGGCAAGAAGGCTTAGAAACTGGGGCCAAAAGCTAGCAAGATTGCTAAACGCAGAGGCAAGAAGAATATTGCTAAGCAAAAGTGCTACAACTGTGGAACCTTGGGTCATTTTGCTCGGACTTGTCCTGAGCCCAAGAAGGTACCTCTAAATCCTAGATCTATGCAACTCTGTGTTTGCTCTCATGTTTTATTAGCTGACTCTCTCTCTCTGAATGGATTGTAGACTCAGGCTCCACAAAACATGTGACGTGGGATCGTGCGGGATTTGTAGATTTTAGGAAGATTCCATCTGGTACGCGAAGCAATTTCATGGGAAATAGCTTGACCGTGGAAGTCAAGGGTTGGCTCATACCAGCTTCTTTTTCAGAATGGACGCAATTTGACTTTACATGAAGTACTTTACGCACCTGGAGTTCGCTATAATCTACTTTCAGTAGTAAAAATGCTAGAAATAGGATATTCTTTTAATTTTAGCGGTAGTCAGTTGGATATTTGCTTTGACAATATGGTTTTCGGACATGGTTTTTTGTCAGACAATTTCTTTAAATTAGATTTATTGGATTCTTTATCTTCTGTTAATGCTACTTCTTGTGTGGTATATGATACTTCTAATTCTGAGTTGTGGCATGCTAGACTTGGACATATAGGAAAGGACAGAATGAGTAGATTGGCTAGAGAAGGACTATTGGGTTCTCTCCCAAAAGTTAATTTACCTGTGTGTGAGCCTTGTTTGGTGGGAAAAGCCTGCCGAAAGCCTTTTGGTAAGGCTAAAAGGGCCACACAGCCATTAGAGTTGGTCCATTCAGATATTTGCGGACCTATGAATGTAAAATCACGACATGGTGCTTCCTATTTTCTCACTTTTATCGATGACTACACGCGCTATGGTTATGTTTACCTTATTTTTCACCGTCATGAAGCACTTAATTGTTTTGAGCGCTTCTTGGCAGAGGTAGAGAATCAGAAGAATAAAAGCCTAAAAACTTTAAGAACTGACCGGGGCCGCAAGTACTTGTCTGATCAATTTAAGGGATTGTGTGAAAAAAGGGGATAGTAAGGCAGTTAATGATTCCTGGAACTCCGCAACAAAATGGTGTTGCAGAACGAAGGAATCGTACCTTGTTAGAGATGGTTAGGTCGATGATGGAACAAGCAAATCTCCCGATTTCGTTTTGGGGTGATGCGCTTATGACTGCCACGTATATCCTTAACCGAGTGCCTTCTAAATCAGTCTCTACAACCCCCTACCAATTGTGGAATTGTGAGAAGCCTAATTTGGGGCATCTACACCCTTGGGGTTGTGCAGGTTATGTCGACATTACTTCCAATAAGTTTGGAAAACTTGGCCCCAGAGGAAACAAGTGTGTTTTCATAAGGTATTTTGATACCTCTAAGGGTTATGTAATGTACGGTGGTAAACCTGAAGTTGGGATGACTGAAATAGAGTCTCGTGATATCGATTTCATTGAGAATGATTTCCCAAAATCGGTGAAGTCAGAAAGGATTTCGAACTCTTTGAGATGGAGGAAGAACATTTGACATCTCTTGGCGTAGGTGGGGAATTGTCTCAACCTAATGATCAAATGGATCAACATACGGTTGAGCCTGTGGTAGCCAATGAGAGTCAAGATGATCATCCAAGTAGGAATGTTGATTCCAGTAGGAGTCTTCCACCAGAGCGAAGAAGTCAACGTGGAAAAATTCCTCGTCATCGATTTGAGATCGAAGGGGAATCTTTTCTATGTGAAGCTTTAGACGCTTGTGAACCTACTTCATTCAAAGAAGTAATTTCTTCACCTAAGAGTGATGAATGGACATCTGCTATGGAAGATGAAATTTCCTCTATGTACAAGAATCAGGTTTGGGAGTTGGTTGATCTTAACAAGTGGGTTTTCAAGGTCAAGCACAAGGCAGACAGATCAATTGAAAAGTATAAGGCACGCCTTGTGGCGAAAGGCTATACCCAAAAGGAGGGTCTAGACTATGAAGAGACATTCTCCCCGGTGGTATGATTTTCTTCAGTTCGCCTTATTCTCACTATAGTAGCACATATGGATTTAGAACTTTTCCAAATGGATGCTAAAACTGCATTTTTCAATGGGGAACTAGGTGAAGAGATCTATATGACTCAACCAGAGGGTTTTGAATTCAAGGAACATGAGCGCAAAGTGTGTCGCCTCAAACGTTCCATATATGGACTCAAGCAATCATCTAGACAGTGGTATATTCGCTTTCACCAAGAAATAACCTCAATTGACTTTGTGATGATTGAGGAAGACCATTGTGTGTACGTTAAATGGTCCAAGGGAAAGATCTTAATCTTATCATTATACGTTGATGATATACTACTTGTCGGGAATGACATGGAGATGATAAATGCCACTAAAGAGTGGTTATCTTCATCATTCGAGATGAAAGACTTGGGTGAAGCAAATTATGTGCTTGGAGTTAAGGTCATTAGGGATCGTTCAAAGAAACTTCTTGGTTTGTCTCAAGAGACTTACATAAAGAGAGTTTTAGAACGTTTTGGTATGACTAACTCAAAATCCGTTATCACTCCAATGGAAAAAGGTTGTATCCTTAGTACAAGCCAATACCCTAAAAATGAAGAAGAGAAGAGAAGAATGACTAACATCGCTTATGCAGTGGCAGCTGGGTGCTTGATGTATGCGATGTTATGCACCCGTCCTGACCTTTGTCATGCAGTTGGAATTTTAAGTTGATTCCAAAGCAACCCTGGCCCCACACATTGGCAGGCGGTTAAGAGGGTTCTTCGCTATTTGAGCGGTTCAGCAAATATGGTTCTTTGTTATCGAGGTGGGGACTTGAGCCTAAAAGGGTACACTGATGTGGATTGCTCTGGAGATGTAGATGAACGTAAATCTACATCAGGTTATGCATTTCTGCTTGGTGGTGGAGCTATTTCTTGGAGTAGCAAGAAATAGGAAAGCATATCCCTTTCCACGATGGAGTCAGAATACATTTCTTGCTCAGCAGCTGTTCAGGAAGCTGTTTGGTTAAGGAGGTTCTTACAACATCTTGATGTCACACCTAATGTGAATGGTCCTGTACTTATTAACTGTGATAGCATGGCTGCTTTAGGGTTTGCCAAGGACCCTAAGTACCATAGTAGGACCAAACACATTGACATTAAGTACCATTTCACTAGAGACATGATTACAGAAGGAAAGGTGGTTCTCAAGTATATTCCTACTGAGAGCATGTTAGCTGACCCTATGACTAAGCCTCTGACCAGAGAGACTTTTCAGAAACATATGATGTGTTTAGGGCTTCGTAGGATTTGATTAGTTATTTTTGAACACCTTGCAGACATTATTATATTCATTATTGTTTTGAATTTAATACACATTTTTTATTTTCATTCCTTGTTGAGTTTATGGGATGTTTATTGATTGAAAATTATGTGGTATACATTTTAATTAAAAAGATGTCTGAAGGACTAGAATTGGCCCTCTCACACGGGTAATTCGCCTTGTCGTTATATGAGCGAGCAAGATGAGATAATAATGTATTTGACACTTAAAGGGGGTGGCAAATGACATTATAATATATCGCCTTAACATACGGTTAAGATGAGACCTATTTTATATAGATCAATTTGAAGTGTTTGGTTCATAACTTCGAATGTCCTTGTGAAAGTCCGAATGTGTTAATGTGTGCCCAAATTTGGATTCAAGCGAGTTTGAAGACATCCGAGTTTAATTTGAAAACCGGAGTCGCCACGCCATTTTGATTACCTCAAAACTTTGGAAAAAAGGTTTTATGGGTTCGGAGGTTAAGTTACCCCTTGGGAAGAACGGATCGTCGTTCACCCAAGGTGCCTTGCCGGAGCAAGTCTCCCTAGATTTCATTTATCGTGCTTGCTTGCTTGCTTTCTTGTGTGCATGTGTTTTGAAAATAAGGGGGGAATGTCCCAAGTTGTCTTCCGGACGTAAAAACCATTTATTGGTTGTCGCTCGGGATTCCTTGGATTTCTATGTACTCGGGATTATGATCCCGTCCTCATCTTGGACTTGTGATCATCGCATTTTTGTGACCTCGGGACTTGCGTGATCGAGAGAATGACTCCCTTTATAGTCAAAGATGAGGTTCTTTAGAAAAGGAGGGTCCTTAGCCCATCAATCCTACGCTTTAAGACGGTCGAGCTCATATAGATGCTTCTTACTCATTCTTAAGCGATAATTGGAGATATAGGGTTCAAGGTTGTCCCTTTCTAAATAAATCATGGAACCTTTAATGGAAGGAACGATGTAAAGATAGGATCTTTTACACCGGTCCGTTCCAAGGTTGCTAATGGGGGATATGGGGAAATGCATGATTTAAGATAAAAATTACATTTTAGTGAAAAGATGACATTTTTGGTTTGCAAAGGATGCTTTTTGATTTAAAGAAGTGATCTTTATTGCAAAGGATGCTTTTTGAATGCAAAGACATGATTTTTATGCAAAGGATGCATTTTTATTGAAGAAATTGGGATTCAATATGCAAGGGATGCATAAAGATTGTATTTTTAAAAGCATAGGATGCTAGTTTAGGGTAAAGATAGGATCTTTAATGAAAAATGGATTTTGAATGCAAAGGATGCACTTTTATTGTAAAGATTGTATTTTTATATGCAAAGGATGATAAAGATGACATTTTTATTGGAAAATGGGGGTTTTAGGTGCAAAGGATGCACCTTTATGTATAAAGATTACAACTTTAATGGCAAGGGATGCCTAATGCATGCAAAGGGGAAAGGGGGTATAAAGATATGATCTTTAACTATGAATGCCAAGTCCCAAACAAGATAAAAGCAATATATGAAATGCAATGAGCAATTAGAATCACATAGAGTATATTTCTCGGGTATTGGTGGTGATGTTGTTGTTGTTAAATGGGTAGAGGAGGGCTCTATTTATAGGCAATCTGGGAAGAGCGAATGAAGCCGTGCGGCCAGAGGTCTTGGGCTATTGCAGCCGTGCGGCATTATCCACAATGACTCAGCATTTCTAGAATCATGCAAGGTTGCCTTATTCTAGAACATTTTCCTAATTAAGAAAAACGTGTTTCTTAATTAGGAAGCTTCCCGATCAGCCCTTAATTATTTTGGAACAGTTCCGGAATATTTCCGGAACACTAGGAAGGTCCGGGGAATTATCGGAAAACTTACCGACATTGCCGAAAAGTTTAACCGGAAGGCATGAGCCAGATTTGGGTACTTACAGAATGTGAGACCTTAAAGAGGCACTGTGAGAGTGACTTCTTTCGAGGACTCAGGTTAGATGCCATGAGGGCAACTAGACTAAGATTCGTACGATGTTAGAGTATGACATGCCCAATTCGAGTGGGAGTTCCATCATAGCATACATTTCATACTGTATGTGACTATAATTCGACCTCAGAAAGTGATTGAATGATCCCTGCTTCATCACTGTGTGAGTTCTAGTGATCAATATGTGATCACATTATGCCCTATGTGACTTAGAACTATGTCGAGAATCCAAAGATTAATGATGCTACTTTGACATGCCAACCTAAGGGCTTTGCACTTACAGTCAGCCTCGTGGAGCATTATTGGGAAAGCTGTTAATCTAAAGATAATTGGCATGAGGTTCTAAAGAAGACAATTATGATATACATTTATGTTTAGTGACTCAATGTCCGGACGATCATATTGAACCCAAGGTTCAAAACGTTGATCTTGAGCACATAAACTGATTGGGGTTTAAACATCATTTATGAGGGGTTAAAGATGTTTAAATTGATGTAATCATAATGTCTGGGGCATAGACGAGTTTTTAACTAACGAGGATGTGCTATGTTGGTAGATGGTATTTTATATAGCACTCCTACCCTTTTATACTTTTCTCGTCTGGTCACACGCCCCACTTCCTGTATGAAGAGATAAGTATTCAACGAGTCTTGAGAATGTATATGGCATATCCCATTTGACCGAGTGGGAGATGTTAGACACGTGATTTATTATCCCTAACTAACTGATGCGTTCAAACTGGGATAAGGGGAATTGGGAGGATAAGTCAAATAGAGACTCTTATGTGAATGAGACTCTATGACTTAGTCCAACTAGTATTCTATAAATCGGGTCTCTATGGGAACCAACTTACACACAACACGTAATATTCCATATACTCCTCCAGACCGAGAAATACTATCTCTGGGAACCATCAAGTGCCTGGGATTTGAGAGTGGAACAACATTCAATATCCATCTTGTGATATTGAATCGGACGAGAAGAGGTGGTGATTGCAGAATCAAGACGATCGTGGTTCATAGCACAAGCGAAATCTTCCGCACAACGAGCTTCAGATTTAATCTATAAGGTATTCCGAGAACTCGTAGAACACTTATGTGTTTTCCTTCGATATAAATAAGGGTACAAAGTATAAGGGATGTTTGAACTGCTGCTGCAGGGTTCAATAATTTATTTTTGGTGATTAAGGTTCAAACTTACCAAAAGTTGGCAGTCAAGGGTTATTTGACAAAATCGTTAGAAATTGCTGTTAAATAATGACAATTTAGGGTATGAAGTTACCAATTATTAGAAAATAAGGGTATGAAGTTAACGATTTTTAGCAAATAAGAGTTTGATTTAATGGCAATTTCTAACAATTCTGTCAAAAAACACTTAACTGCCAAATTTTGGTAAGTTTGGACCCTTAATCACAAAAAATAAAACATATGACTCTTCATTACAAACACCCCCTATACTTTGAACCCTTATTTATAATTTTCCCTGAATATTCTTTTCAGATTTTATTCCAAAATATGTGTATTCCTCTGGACTCATTACCTTCTCTCTATATATATGAATATATGAGCAACTTATCTTATATCCTCAGTATCATTAAAAAAAATAAAAAAAAAATAAGAACAACCTCCACAGGACCACATCTCCTATCATTATTTTCTTAACTTAGAATTTATAACATCTTCTTTGAAATGGCACATAGGTGCATCGAGGACGACCTTAGTGTTTCGGTTGAAAGAAAATGCTCTTCTATGTCACATAAAGAATTGGAGGTTCTGCTAAAGGGAGAACTTGCTGCAATTCAAGAAGTCACTCCACCAAAATCTAGACGAGTCGAAAAGATGAAAGTTTCTAAGTATTTCTTTGGTATTCCTACGACCAGACGCCTACATGCCGACATGTCAAGATCCAAGTCTGGGCACCCCGGAGCAGTGGCGAAGTAAGAAAATCAGTATAAGGAGGTCAAATTTATATAGTGATATATTTTCTTATATTAAAGGAGGTTAAAATTAATAAAACTACTGTTTTTAATAATAAAAATGTCATTTTCTTAAATTTAAAGATGATAAAATTGACATAGCTCTAAAATAAAAAGGGTCGGCCGACCACCTTGACCAAGACCACCTTGACCAACATGTGGCTTTGGCTTTGCCACTGCCTCGGAGGTACTAGTTATAAACACTAGCTTATGAGCTAGTCTCTATATGTATTTTTCCACGTTTTATATACTCCCTTCGTCGAATAATAAATATCGTGTTCCATTTGGTAATGTTTTCAATGAATAATTTATCCGTCTCAGTTTAAACTCTACTTTTTGACACAAAAATTAAGAAAATGATGATTTATATTTAAAAGTAACGCGAGTGAAAAAGGGTTGTAAGTGAAATAAGTGAGTGAAATTGACAATTGAGACTTATAATTTAAATGAATGTGTTGAATAAGTGAGAGATATTGACAAGTGGGATTCACAATTTTAGTATGGGAGTGAAATTGACCAATATGACCCACAAGTTTTGCCACTTATTAAAGAAATGTGAAATGAGACGCGATAAAGGTGAACCTTAAATTGGGATGATGGAGAATTTTTTTTTTTACGTATGGTTGTAATTAGCGTGGTCTTCTCGGCTGTGCTATGTAAGGGATAGGAGCAGTTGTGGACCTACGCCTACATAATAGGATGCAAGTGCACCCATTTTATCTCATCATTCATCTAATTCATTGGACGAAGTGCTAAACTCTTAATGTTGTAGTGTCGAAGCAATTTTTTTACATCGGAAATGAAGTAGTTTTGTCTTATAGGTATAAAAATTTTGAGTTACTCCTCTTATAATTAACTGGTTTTAAAATAAAATTCCAGATTTTACCATGATATGATCATAGCTGAGCCTTTATACAGGTGAGCCAAAAGTGCAGCCCATGATGATTTAGCTCGATGCAAAGTTGGTTACACGTGAAGGTGTTGAAAATTGGGTTTGACCTAACTTTGACCAAAATTTCAATAATATCATTTTATTAAAAAAGAATTTAAGTTGCAAATTATTAATCTATGTTCGGAGTAGATTAACGTGGTATATTTATTTCCTCAAAACCAATTTCAGGTGAATGAGAAATTAACGCCTAAAGTTAGCAATTTAAACTAATAGTTGTAGAGTAAATGAGTAATGGAAAGTTATATCCCACATTGCTAAGAAAGGAAATTAAAGACACCATAGTAATGTGAGCATCAAAGGAGGAGTCATCAATTTGTTTCCTCCTTGGGCCAATCAAGTGGATCATTGGGTCATCCATGCAACTAGTAGTCCAATAGTGCCAATTTTGAACTAGCTCCAAATTGACACAAGACTCGCGAAGGGTGAAATGGGCGGTTTAAGGCGTACTTTGGACTTCACATCGGGAGCTGTGGAGCCTTAAACTTTTGACAAAGTTCGGCACGATAGCCCACCTGATCTGCACTCTCCGATCCAATCTGATCCAACGATGAAGATTTCACCCGGTGCAATTATGACTATTTCCAAAAGGCACCCTTGCCTCTTTAGAAACTATAAATAGCCCCCCAGACTGTCAGTTTGATTAATTCCATCATTCAAGCATTAATCCGTTAGTTAAAGCATATTGAAGCATTATTTCTCCTTCAAAGTTCAGAAATACCAAACACCGTTAGTTTGCTGGTCTATTGATTTGAAGTGCTTCCATCAATAGTCAAAAAGTCGTTTTATCTTACAAGAGATTGCCGCTAAACCGTTAGCACCAACGCGGGGCAAATTCTTCTTACGGAGATTATGTTTTACAAGACTCGACTTCCGTCCCGGTTAATTATATTAATTTTTTTTATCTTTATTTTCCGTCTCTTCATCTTCATCTCCTTCTATTTTCCATTTTCAAGAAATAATTTATTTTGAATTATTTCTAAATTTTTAGAACTTTTTAGATTACAGAAGGTACGTATTGAAGCAGTCATTTCACATTTATAATCAATAAATCTTTCTTTTAATATATAAAGATGATGATCTACTTCTCACATATAATACTATTGAATTTTAGAATAATCCTTAGACTTTATTGAATTTTGGAATTAATTACAGTGGTGCACAAATTACACTACAATCTACTTCAGGGGCGGATTCAAACCCAAAATCAATGAGGTTCACAAATTACATTACACAAAAGCTTCAAAAATTAGTTTTTTTCATAACTACCTATATCGATTACAAGAAACAAATAACATACTAAATTTGTCCCTTAGGCGTTTTCATACTATGAAAACGTTTAATTGCATCATCATTTGTAACCACCAAATTCACCCTAAACAATGAACATAATATGCAAACGGATAATCAAAGTTCTCAAACAACCAATGTCACCACTCATATTACTTGCCCCATCATACCCTTGTCCCTGAAGTTTCATCAAACTCAAACTCCAAACAGCAAATCTACTATATATAATAGCATAAGTTTTTCAAGCTCCAAGAAAACTCCAAGTGACATCATTGGTCAATCTTTCCATCATCCACCAATCACAATCATCCATTTGAAATTCAATTAATACTAATAATAATAATAATAATAATAATAATAATAATAATAATAATAATAATAATAATAATAATAATAATAATAATAATAATAATAATAATAATAATAATAATAATAATAATAATAATAATAATAATAATAATAATATTAATAATAATAATAATAATAGTAATAATAATAATAGTAATAATAATAGTAATAATAATAATAATAATAATAATAATAATAATAATAATAATAATAATAATAATAATAATAGTAATAATAATAGTAATAATAATAGTAATAATAATAATAGTAATAATAATAATAATAATAATAATAATAATAATAGTAATAATAATAGTAATAATAATAATAGTAATAATAGTAATAGTAATAATAATAATAATAATAATTATAATAATAATATTAATAATAATAATAATAATAATAATAATAATAATAATAATAATAATAATAATAATAATAATAATAATAATAATAATAATAATAATAATAATAATAATAATAATAATAATAATAATAATAATAATAATAATAATAATAATATATAAACTTCAACTCAGATTGTTTTTTATATTAATTTTTTCATAAGAATATACTTCCACCTTCGGATACTAATAGCAATATTAGTGCCAGACGATGATGATAGTATATTCCCTCCGTCCCGCAGGATTAGTATATTCCCGCCGTCCCAAAGTTATATTGTATTCCATATGTCATGCATTAGTAGTTTATTCCATCTCGCATATATTTAAAACTTTTATATAATCCTCAAGTAGTATATTTTATTGATTTTAACTTTTTCATATTTATGTACTCACATTGTCTGGCACTAATAACAATATTTTTCCCTCCGTACTAATTATATATTCCCTCTGATCTGCAGTAATAGTATATTTCCTCCGTCCCCCATTAATAATATATTCCCTCTGTCCCGCATTAATAGTTTATTCCATTTTTTCGCATATTTTTGAAACTTCTATATTATTAGTTTTATGTGTTTAGATAAATTCTAAGTATATTTGGATATAAATATTTTATTTTTGTTTCTACGCAGTTGTGTACACGGTTGAGTGGCAGAAGAGAGGTCTTCCTCATGCACATATTCTTCTTTTTCTCAATCCACAGGATCAAGCTAAGATTGCTGAAGATGTAGACATATTTATTTCAGTTGAGATACCTGACAAGGAAGCTAAACCGAAATTGTACGAGGCAGTAAGAGATTTTATGCTACATGGTCCATGTGGTCCTTCAAATCCGAAATCTCCGTGTATGCAAAATAATAGTTATTCAAAGCAATTTCCCAACCCTTTTAATGAGCGAACTATTGTAGATGAAAATGGTTACCATGTGTATAGGCGGAGAGACACCGGGGCAACTATTGAGAAGGGTAAATGTAATCTCCACAATGGGTATGTTGTTCCGTTTAATGCTTATCTGCTTTTGAAGTACAGAGCACATATCAATGTCGAGTATTGTAATCAGAGCATGGCTATCAAATATTTGTTCAAGTACATTAACAAGGGTAGCGATAGGATAACTCTTGGATTACTAGAAGAGGATGAGGTTGAAAGCTTCATTGATTGTAGATATGTCTCTGCATGTGAGGCGATTTAGAGGATATATGGGTTTGATTTGCATTATAGAACTCCACCAGTTGGGCGGTTAGCTTTTCACATGAAGGGTGACCAGACTATACCTTTTCACGAAGGGGATTACATTGACGATGTTCTTGAAAAAGCAGAGACTGTTAAAGAATCCCAGTTTGTTAAGTGGATGGAGTATAACCATGATAATGAAGACGGTCGACATTTGAAATACTATGAATTCCCGAGGTATTTTGTGTGGGCAAAATATAAACGTGAATGGCGTCGCAGGATAGATAGTCGATTTGCAATTGGAAGGATATATCATGTGCGGTCGGCTGTGGGGAATTGTACTACTTGAGGATTATGTTGAATCATAAAGCCGATTGCAAAAATTTTGAAGATTTGAGAACCGTTGATCATGTTGTCTGTAAGGACTTTAAATCAGCTTGTTATGCCTTGGGTTTGTTAGATGACGACAAGGAATATGTCGATGCAATAAAAGAAGCAGCTGGTTGGAAAATGTATGTAGCCTTAAGGACATATATTATTTCGTTCTCCCTATATGTTTTATCTTATATATGTAGTATACATATATATATAATTTGTATTCCTTTAATTATTATTATATTAACTCTTGGATATATATTTAATTGCATTTTTTCATAATTGTGCCAGGATTGAAACTAAATGAAAAACAGAAGAAGAATCTTATTTTAGCAGAAATTGAAAAGATATTGGTTCAAAATGGAAGTAGCCTGCATAAGTTTACAAATATCCCGAAGCCGATCGACTCTGCTATTGAGGATGCATAGAACAGGCTTATTTTAGATGAAACATCATATGATATAGAAGAGATGAAGGTTGAGCACACCAGTTTGTATAAACAACTCACGGCTGAGCAGAAGGGAGTATATGAAGAAATCATGTCAACTGTCGATAGTGGAAATGGTGGAGTATTCTTCCTGTATGGATATGGAGGGACGAGAAAGACGTTTATGTGGAAGACATTATGTGCTGCATTACGGATGCGGAGGAAGATTGTAGTTGCAGTTGCATCCAGTGGTATTTCTTCCTTATTACTTCCCGGAGGTAGGACTGCCCATTTTAAATTTGGTATACCTTTACAGCTTCATAAGACTTCCATGTGTAGCAAACTTAAGCCAGGTTCTGATGAGGCAGAGTTACTTCAAAAAACATCGCTTATTATTCGGGACGAATCTCCAATGGCACATAAACACTGCTTTGAGACACTTGATCGTAGCTTGAGAGATATTATCCGTGGCCCTGATGGACGGTTATGTGATAAGCCGTTTGGTGGTAAGGTTGTGGTATTTGGAGGAGATTTCAGACAAATTCTTCCGTTCGTACCTATGGGTAGCAGAAATGATATTGTGCATGCTTCACTACGTTCATCGACACTATGAAATGAATGCAAAGTACTAAGGTTAACACAAAATATGAGATTACAGGTGATTTTCAAATACATTTTGTTTAACATTATGCATACGTATCTATATTTTAAAAGTTATAATAAGACTAAAATATAATATTTTATGTAGGGTGGTAAGACTTCTTCGGATGTTGAGGATATCAGGTTGTTTGCAAATTGGTTATTATCCGTTTGTGATGAGACTGCAGATGATAAGTAACAACTGCTTTTAAGATATAGATACGTATTTTATCCGTTGGTTATTACTACCTCTGTCTCAAAAGCCTTACTACCTTTGTTGCAATTTATGTACTATATCCATCTTAATATTAGTAAAAACTGCTTCATAATTTTCCGGTCTTCTCTCTATTTTAATATTGATTTTTACTTCCTTTTAAGTTCATATTTTTACTAATATTTATTTATTAAATGTTGGTTATTACTGTAGGTGTTAAGAACCATGGTGAAGTTGACATCAAAATACCAGATGACATATTGATAAGAGATTCTGTCAATACCATCTCAGCTATCGTAGATTGCATATACCCGAACTTAATGCAGAATAAAGATGTTGATGGATTTTTCCAGAATAGGGCTATACTTGCACCAAAAAATGAGATTGTTGACAGTATTAATGAGTATGTTATGTCGCTTTTTCCAGGAAAAGAAATGGAATACATGAGTTCTGACGCCATATGCAAAGACGAGGAATTTAACCAATCAGCCGAAGATATATTTTCAACTGAATTCCTAAACATCGTCAAGTGCTCTGGAATACCTAATCTTATACTGAAGCTAAAGATTAGATGTATCGTCATGTTGTTACGAAATATAGATCAAGCTTCAGAATTGTGTAAGGGTACAAGATTGATCGTTACAAATCTAGGTACGCAAATCAATTTTGTTAGTATATAATTATACATTTATACAATTAATTATTTGATTATTTGACATAAACATATTGTTATTTAATATATATATATATGTAAGCACGTTGTCGAGGCGGTAATGTTGTCCGGAAAGAATGTTGGTAAGAAGGTGTTGATACCGAGGATGATTATGTCACCTTCTGATACAACAAAATTCTCGGTTAGAATTCAACGGAGACAATTCCCACAGACCGTTTCTTTTGCAATGACGATAAATAAAAGTCAGGGTCAGTCGCTCGCTCATGTTTGCCTTTTTCTTCCAAGACCAGTATTTAATCATGGACAATTATATGTTGCTTTTTCTAGAGTAACTACAAGGAAAGGACTTAAAGTGCTTATATGTAATAGTCATGAACAGTCAGATGACACGACTACAAATGTTGTGTACAAAGAGGTTTTTGACAAGTTGTAATATATTACATAAAATTATCTCATTAACTTTTTGAATTGTATTTACATTTAACTTTTACCTCAGTGTTTTATTCCCCGTCGGGGACCGACTGGTTACTCACTAGTACACCCTCAATAACAAACTTTAAAAACACAGCACAAATTCACTCCTCATATTACTTGTCCCATCATAATAATTCTTACTACGAACCCTAAATCAAATCAAATCAAAATTGAAATCTCATTTCAAAACCCTAAATCAAAAATTTCAAATTATTCAACAATAAAAACCCTAACAATAAAAGCCCTAAATTGAAATCTCAAAATTGAAACTTACTATAAGAGTGAGTGTGTATGCGTAAGATCGGAAGTGGTGGAGATGGTTGGCTGTGGTTTTCGGCCGGAGTTGGCCCGAAGGAGCTGTGGAAGGGTGGTCCGTGGTATCTGTTGGATCGTTTATTTATTTTTTTTCCTTTCCCTATTTTGTTTTTTTTTTGTTTCTGTCCTTGTCGTTGTCCTTTTTCTTTTTTCTTTTTTCTTTTCTCTTTTTTTCAGCATCTGTTATTTTTTTGTGGGGTGGGTTGAAGCTGATAAGGGTGGTGCACTTAGTATTTTTATTTTTATTTTTAACTATTGACAGAAATTGGGGGGTTCACTTCCACCCCCATCTCCCTTCTTGTGTACGCCCCTGATCTACTTCGACTACACACAATAGACATAAGGTTTTTATGACACAAACATTAACCTCACAATTGTAGTCAACAAATTTATCCTCACACGAAACCAAAATATTGAACATGTGGTAACGAGGGAACATTCTATGTGTCTCATTTTCTTGTTATATTTTGTAAAGTGGTTAAACTTTTTAACAAAAGACAAGAAGACATATATACAATGTGTAATGATTTACACTAAATGAGACTATACATGATAATGTTTCATAAATCGGGGGAAAAAATAATGAATCAATAATTGTCTTGAGACAAAATAAGTCGCACCTAGGAAAGTTCTAGTACATTATAACAATTTCCCATTTGCATAGAAATTATCACAAGCACGTAGCTCTTTCAAGATAAAGCAAAATAGGGTAATATTCTAACTTCAAGAAGTCTACACCTTTGGGTTGACAGACCTTTAAGGCTAGCGCACCGATAGTTTTAAGATTCATTTTTTTAAAAAAATAAAATAAAATAATGTGTCATTAATAAAAATCCACAAAAATAGCCTTAAAAATGAGCCACAAAATTGACAAATGGGTCATGAATCACAAGTGACTTGAAACACAATAAGCCAAAAAAAATGAAATACTCATCGCATTATAACAATTCCCATTTGGATAGAAATTGTAATAAGCAACAAGCATCTCCAAATAAAGCTAACAATAAGAACACACTAATTTCAAGTAGTTTACACATTCGGGTATTGGTGAAACTATTTTTGAAAGAAAATCTAAGGAAAGATGGACCCTTGATGAAATCACCTATGGAAATTATAACTCTAAAGCCGTGGGTGTTATTTCCAGCCATGTTTCTGGAAATATGTACAAGCTTATCACCAATGAATGTATTGCTAAGAATGCTTGGGATATCTTACAGATGCAATGTGAGGGGATTCCAAGTGTTAAATCCACTAGACTTAGGATCTTAATGGATAGATTTGAAATCCTTAGAATGGAGGAGACAGAAGACATTATCTCCTATGCTGCTAAGATCCATGAAATCTCTACTGAATGCACCAGTCTTGGTGAGTCTATCTCTAATGCACCAGTCTTGGTGAGTCTATCTCTAATGCCAGACTTGTGAGCAAAATTTTGAGCCAGAACGAAGATTCATGAAAACAAAGACAATTACTACATCACAAACAATGAAGGTATTGCTTCAGAGCGAGTTCTGAGCCAGAGTCGACGAAGGTATGTAGAGGAGGATGAAGTGGTTGGTTTCGACAACGATGATGAGCTAGTACTTAAAAAGTTTGACACACAGGGTTCACGAAGCGACGTTGTTTCAATAGTGGGGATGGGTGGGTTAGGGAAAACCACTTTAGCAAAATAAATCTACAACAGTAGTTTTGTGAAACGGAATTTTGATTGTCGTACTTGGGTTGATGTTTCCCAAGATTACAATCGCAAAGGCTTGCTGCTGAAGATCGTAGAGTCTGTGTTACCCTCCATGGAGATGGTGGAAGCTGATAAGCTAACAGAGGACAAATTGGTGGAAAAGTTGAGGACGGGTTTGGAGGGAAACAGGTACATGATTGTCCTTGACGATGTGTGGGACAAACACCTGTGGGATGGAATCAAAGCAGCCTTTCCAGATAACAGCAAGAGGAGCAGAGTTCTTATCACTAGCCGCCTAAATGAAGTGGCCTCGCATGCTACTATACATACACTACCACACTTTCTGCCTTTTCTAAACGATGATGACAGTTGGAAACTCTTCTCAAAGAAAGTGTTCCATGAAGAAGTTTTCCCTCCAAAGCTTGAACAACTCGCTAGACAACAAATCCTCCCAATTGGTTGGACTCTTAAGAAACAGAGAGGAATCAATGTGGGATAAAGTGGCAAAAGGCTTAGATTGGTACTTGGATCAGAACCCAATAGAGTGACGTGATATATTGGCTATAAGCTATGATGATCTGCCTCCTTATCTAAAGACATCCTTTCTCTACTTTGGTGTTTACCAGGACTTTAAGATTCTGGTGAGGAAATTGTTCCGACTTTGGGTTGCAGAGGGATTCGTAGATGAAGAGACCAACAACAGTTTGGATATGGAGGATATGGTTGAAGAGTACTTGTTACAGTTGATTGATAGGAACTTGATCCAGGTGGCGAGTGTTGGAAATGGGTTTTGGAAACTTGGTTTGACCAAGTTTTGACCCAATTTTCAAATAGGTTTCATTTATTGTTTAATGAAATAAGTTGCAAAATTATAATCTACATTTGTTGTAGATTAAGAAAATGCATTTATTTACACAAAACCATTTCCTGGTGAATGAGAAATTAATGGCTAAAGATTGTAACTTGAAATGGGAAAATGAAGAGTTTATGGGATATGAAAGAGTTATCCCACATTGCTTAGAGATGAAAAGTAAAGCAAGTTTATAAGTGGATGCAAATAAGGAGGAGGCATCAAGTTGTTCCTCTTTGGGCCAACCTAGGTGGACCATTGGGCCAACCATGCAAGGAGTAGCCCATATTGTGCCAGTTTTATACTAGCTCAATTTGGACCACACCCGCGAAGCGCGCGAAACCCGCGAAGGCCGCATTGGGCGCTTTAGAGGCGCACTTTGCACGTGCGCATCGTCGCTAGGAGCTATTGGAGCCTTTGATTTTTAGAAAATCGATCAAGGTTCATGGCTCAGGTGCAGTGGTGCGGTTTGGTTTAGGCTCGGCTAGGCTGGTGCATGGGTGCGGTAGGGCCTAGGCCCGTTCGGATTTGGCTGGGCCGGTGCATGACTAGGTTGGACCGTGGGTCTTGGATCTGGTCCACGCCAAAGGGTTCAAGCCAGGTTCGATAAACCAGGTCAAGGGTTGGAATGGTTCATGGAACCAGTTCGAATAGGTGCTGGCAGGTCCAGCAGATCTGAGCCCTTAATCCAGATCTGATCCAACGGCCAATATCCACCAGGTGCCAATTGTGTTTATTCCCAAAGGGCACCCCAACTCTTCACTAACTATAAATACCCCCCACCAGGTTTGGCAAATTCATTCATTTAGCCATCAAATATCCAATAGCCTAGTAGAGCATATTGAAGCATAAAATTTCTTTCAAGTCCAGAAGTTCCAAATACTTAAATTTGTTCGCCGAAGTCGTTAATTTGGAGTGCTCCGATTAACGACAGTTAAAGTCGTTGCATCTTACGAGAAGATTGTCAATTACCGTTAGCACCAGTGCGGGGCAATTACTGCTTACGAAGATTGTGTCTAACACAAGCCTCGACTCTCTGCATTCCCGGTTTAATTCATTTTTTCCGGTTTTTATATATTTTCCCGATTTTGTTATTTTCAGTTATTTTCTTAAAGAAAGCCTTTTTGAATTTCCGTTATATTTTTCTAACAATCGTAAGAAGTAATTTACGTTTTCTTCCGGAAATGTCAACTGGAAATAAAACCTCTCAGTTGTTCGGGGTTACCCACCCTCATCAGACAAATGCAACGAACCAGATTGTTGTGCCCACTCCGGTTCAGAATTATCCAGCACTTGGCAAGAAAACAACGAAGTTTGGAGGTGCGGACTTCAAAAGCTGGCAATAAGAGATGTTGTACCTCTCAACCAACCTCAGTTTGAAGATATTTGTTGAAAAAGGTATCCTCGCTAGTCGGGATGATGATTCAGATCCGCAGGGACGGATGGCCACAGAGGCATGGAATCATGGAAATCTCATATGTAAAATGTACATATTGAGTAGGCTAAGTAAAGCCCTATACAAGGAGTAATTTTTCATGGAAACAGCCAAGGAGTTGTGGAACTCATTGGAACGGGTCTACAAGATTCAAGAGATCGACTCCAGAAATCAAACCACCATTATTGAAAGGCTGAATGGGCTTGATTTAGAAGCAATGGTGTGTGAAACCTTTGAAGCCACCTTGGAAAATTTCGAAGACACCAGTAATAAATGGTGGATAGACACTAGAGCTACCCGCCACATATGTGCTGATAGATTTTGCTTTTCGTCATACACTCCTATCAGTGGAGAGAAGGTGTGTATGGGAAACGGTGTCACTTCCAACATCATGGGACTTGGAAAGGTTATACTGAAGATGTATTCAGGTAAAGAGCTAACTCTCAAGGATGTGCTGCATGTCCCAGACATTCGCAAGAACCTAGTTTCCGGATCGCTGTTGAGCATGGCTGGATTTAGACTAGTGTTTGAGTTAGAAAACTTTGTATTGACCAAGAATGATATGTTTCTTGGAAATGGGTACCTGGAAAAGGGCATGTTCAAAATGAATGTAAGAAATATTATTCGCTTTGAAGCGAAGAATGAAAAGTTTGTTTCTTATGTCTACCTGTTGGATAGTCCTAATCTATGGCATGATAGATTAGGTCACGTGAATTACAACACAATTAAGAAGTTAGTGAGTCAAGAATTAATTCATATGAATAAATTCGATTCAACTGACAAGTGTGAAATTTGCGTTGAAGCAAAAATGACTAAGTCATCATTTTCTTCGGTGACAAGAAACACAACACCTCTTGAGTTAGTTCACACAGATATTTGTGATCTAAAGTTAGTGCAAACTCGAGGTGGTAAAAAGTATTTCATTACTTTTATAGATGATTGTACTAAATATTGCTATGTATATCTCTTGAGAAGTAAGGATGAAGCAGTAATGGCTTTCCAAACTTATAAGAATGAAGTTGAGAATCAACTTAATGTAAAGATTAAGAAGATTTGAAGCGATAGAGGAGGAGAATATGTCACTCTGTTTGAAGGATTATGCTGGGAATATGGCATTATTCATCAAACGACAACACTATATACACCTCAGTCTAACGGAGTAGCTGAACGCAAAAATCGTACTCTTAAGGAGATGATGAATGCACTGTTAATCAGTTCAGGCTTACCCGATAACTTGTGGGGGGAAGCCATACTCACATCCAACTACATTATTAATAAGATACCCAAGAAAGGAATTGATAAGACTCCTTACGAATTATGGCATAATCGTAAGCCAAGTTATAAATACCTTAAAGTGTGGGGGTGTCTGGCTAAGGTTGAGGTACCTAAGCCAAAGCAAATAAAGATAGGTCCCAAGACGGTTGACTGCATCTTTATTGGATATGCCAGCAATAGTAGTGTCTATCGGTTTATAGTGCACAAGTCAGACATTCCTGATATGAATGAAGGAATGACAATAGAATCAAGGAATGTGTCATTCTTTGAAAATATCTTTCCTGCTAAGGATATGAAAGATACAAGTTCTAATAAGAGAACTTATGAAGCTACAAATGGTCCATCTCGAGAAGAAGATGAAGGAACTAGACGTAGTAAGAGGGCAAGAGTGGAAAAGTCTTTTGGTCCTGATTTTCAATCATATATGTTAGAAAACGAACCAGCTACTATTAAAGAAGCTTTATTTGGACCGGATAATCCATTCTGGAAAGAAGCAATTAACAATGAGATAGAGTCCATAATGCATAATAATACTTGGGAGTTGGTTGATCTCCCTCCAGGATGCAAACCGTTGGGTTGCAAATGAATCCTTAAAAATAAGTATAAGGCAGATGGATCTATCGATAAGTACAAAGCCCGGTTAGTAGCCAAAGGGTTTAGACAAAAGGAGGGATATGATTTCTTTGATACATATTCTCCTGTCACAAGAATCACATCCATACGTGTTCTCATTGCGATTGCTGCTGTGCATAACCTTGAGATACACCAGATGGATGTGAAGACAACTTTCTTAAATGGAGAGCTAGACGAAGAGATTTACATGGAACAACCTGAAGGGTTCATTGTTCCAGGTAAAGAACAGAAGGTGTGTAAACTTGATAAGTCATTGTATGGACTAAAACAAACACCTAAGCAATGGCATGAAAAGTTTGACCGAACTATGTTGTCAAATGGATTCAAGATAAATTAATGTGACAAGTGTGTCTACATCAAAGGAACATCTCTGAATCATTTGTAATTGTCTATCTTTACGTAGACGACATGTTGATAATGGGAAGTACTCATGAATTGATCATGAATACTAAAGGCATGTTAAAGAAGCACTTTGACATGAAAGAGATGGAATTAGTTGATTTTATACTAGGAATAAAGATTTCTAGAACATCAGAAGGAATAGTTCTGTCACAGTCCCATTATCTAGAAAATGTACTTCGAAAGTTTGATGTCATTAATGACCCTCCGGCTAAGACACTGGTAGATTTGACTCTACACTTAGCAAAGAACAGAGGGGAACCAGTTTCTCAGTTGGAATATGCAAAAATAATTGGGAGTCTGATGTACTTAACGAATTGTACACTTCCAGACATCGCATATTCAGTGAGCAAACTAAGTAGGTTCACTAGTAATCCCAGTGCGGATCGCTGGAAGGCTCTATTAAGAGTATTGAGATATTTAAAGTATACAATGTATCATGGGATACTTTATAAGAGATATCCATCAGTATTAGAAGGATACTGTGATGCTAATTGGATATCAGACACAAAAGACTCTAAATCCACAAGTGGATATGTATTCACAATTGGTGGAGGAGCGGTGTCATGGAAATCCTCCAAACAAACGTGTATAGCTAGATCCATGATGGAATCTAAGTTTATAGCTTTAGATAAAGCTGGAGAAGAAGCAGAATGGCTTAAGAACTTCTTGGAGGTTATTCCTTGTTGGAGTAAGCCTGTGCCTGCTGTTATGATACATTGTGATAGTCAATCAGCAATAGAAAGGACACAGAGCAGTATGTATAATGGTAAGTCTAGACATATTCGTCGTAGACATAATACCATTAGACAGTTGATCAAAAATGATGTTATCACAATTGACTATGTAAAGTCAAATGATAACATAGCGGATCCGTTTACGAAAGGTATAAATAGAGATCAACTACATAAACGGTTAAGGGGAATGGGTTTAAAACCCACAACAAAAGAACTCATAGTGGACACTCAACCTTGAGAAATGGAGATCCCATGCCCTTGGTTCAATGAAAAAACTAAGTTATGATGTTCAGTAGAAACACTTGGAACCTGTTTCATACTCATTCCCAGAACATCCAAGTGTGTGCATCTGCAGCAGTGGTGAGGATAAGTTGAGAAAACTTTTAATGATTCCTATACCTACGGGTGGAGTATAGCAGGATACTCTTTATAGTATGAATCACCTATATAAGTGGGAAGTAATAAGGCCGCTTCTACTTTGGAACACTTATGAATGAGATACGGTCCAAGGCCGAAATGGACACAACGTGAGAACAAATAGTGTTAGAGCTATTATTGTGTGAGTACTGTTGTCTTGGTATACACTATATAGTCACCAGTTCAAAGCATCGCGCTACTGAATGGCTAGTATATCCGATAGTATTTCACTAGGGAAGGTTCAAGGACATAAGCTATCTATCCTGATGCAATAGTAGTTCGCCAGAACTTTTGGACAAATCTGCATACATGCATTAATTGTCATTCATGTGGGGGATTGTTGGAAATGGGTTTTGGAAACTTGGTTTGACCAAGTTTTGACCCAATTTTCAAATAGGTTTCATTTATTATTTAATGAAATAAGTTACAAAATTATAATCTACATTTGTTATAGATTAAGAAAATGCATTTATTTACTCAAAACAATTTCCGGGTGAATGAGAAATTAATGGCTAAAGATTGTAACTTGAAATGGGAAAATGAAGAGTTTATGGGATATAAAAGAGTTATCCCACATTGCTTAGAAATGAAAAGTAAAGCAAGTTTATAAGTGGATGCAAATAAGGAGGAGGCATCAAGTTGTTCCTCCTTAGGCCAACCTAGGTGGACCATTGGGCTAACCATGCAAGGAGTAGCCCAAATTGTGTCAGTTTCATACTATCTCAATTTGGACCACACCCGCGAAGCGCGCGAAGCCCGTGAAGGGCGCTTTAGAGGCGCACTTTGCACTTCGCATCATTGCTAGGAGCTATTGGAGCCTTTGATTTTTAGCAAATCGATCAAGGTTCGTGGCTCAGGTCAGTGGTGCGGTTTGGCTTAGGCTCGGCTAGGCTGGTGCATGGGTGCGGTTGGGCCTAGGCCCGTTCGGGTTGGGCTGGGCCGATGCATGACTAGGTTGGACCGTGGGTCTTGGATCTGGTCCACGCCAAATGGTTCAAGCCAGGTTCGATGAACCAGGTCAAGGGTTGGAATGGTTCATGGAACCAGTTCGAATAGGTGCTGGCAGGTCCAGCAGATCTGAGCCCTTAATCCAGATCTGATCCAACGGCCAATATTCACCAGGTGCCAATTGTATTTATTCCCAAAGGGCACCCCAACTCTTCACTAACTATAAATACCCCCCACCAGGTTTGGCAAATTCATTCATTCAGCCATCAAATATCCAATAGCCTAGTAGAGCATATTGAAGCATAAAATTCCTTTCAAGTCCAGAAGTTCCAAATACTTAGATTTGTTCGCCGAAGTCGTTAATTTGGAGTGCTCCTATTAACGACAGTTAAAGTCGTTGCATCTTACGAGAAGATTGTCAATTACCGTTAGCACCAGTGCGGGGCAATTACTTCTTACGGAGATTGTGTCTAACACAAGCCTCGGCTCTCTGCATTCCCGGTTTAATTCATTTTTTCCGGTTTTTATTTATTTTCCCGGTTTTGTTATTTTCAGTTATTTTTTAAAGAAATCCTTTTCAAATTTCCGTTATATTTAGATACATCACCTTTTGTAATGGTATGGTATTTGAGTAGGAAATTAGAGTACGACAAAGAACAACGAGGCGGTTCCCGATTTGAAGTCCTTCATATTCATTATTTGGGTATAGAAAGGTGGTCAATGGAGGAACAAGGATTGCAAAGCCTTGTCTATCTTTCTATAGACAACTGCTCAAAATTGAAATCAATTCCAGATCAACTGAAGCAGTTCAGTACCTTGCGTCAGTTGAAAGTAACTATTTGTCGTGATGATCTCAAGGAAAGCCTAAAACAGACTTGGGTTAACGACCCACGGTTGCATTTGTAGTTAGTATTGTGTTTGTTTTGTTATTCTTCTTCCAAATGGGTTGTAGAGTTAGCACTTGTATTCTAATTATTGTACATAACGTACGCGCTTTTTTGGGTGAATGACAAATCTATGCAACTTACTGTCACGTTTGTTACAATCAATGTGTTGTACCACGAATTGACTATTAGACATATTATATGTAGGACGTATTTAGGAAAATATATCATTGTATTTTTGGTTATTATTGTAATTAATTGTGTCCATAATCTTAGGGTAAGATTGAGTCATAGTTTCCTAGTATACTTCTACTAGGGTTATTGATGTATATATTGAATTCTTCTTCTATGAAATAAACAACGGCAGAAAATTATTCCCACGCCTCCGTCTCATGTTCCTTGGCTGCGTGAACTTCAACATGGTATCACCATAATTGTTGTTGTTCCAATTTCCATTCCATTGTCCCCGATTTCCATTGTTGTTGTTCTAAGACCCATTATTACCACCATTATTATCCATCCGTCAATTTTCTAAGGATAATAATTGTTTTTTTGAACTTGACTCGTGTGGTTTTCGTGTTAAGGACAATCAGACGAAGGAGATTCTCATTTCTGGCAGTAACTCCGTCGGTCTCTACAAGCTATCTTTCAGCTCAAAGTCTTCAAATAGTCCTATTGCACTTCTTGGTGAACGTTCGAGTCAAGATACTTGGCATGCTCGCTTGGGTCATCCCTCCACTCCGGTCTTCAAAGTTTTGTGTCAACAATTTAATTTACCTTTAAGTAGTAAATTTGATGAACACCATTGTTGTCACTGATGTCCTTTAGGGAAGTCTAGTCAACTGGCTTTTTATTCTAGAACGTTTAATGCTTCACATCCCCTTGATATGCTTCATTTAGATGTTTGGGGCCCTGCCCCAGTTTCTTCCATGAATGGTTATCGTTATTATTTTTCTATCGTAGATGATTTTTCTCGTTTTGTGTGGATTTTTCCCATGACTCATAAATCTAGTGTTACACAAATATTCTCTACTTTTAAAACCCAAATTGAAAATCAATTATCTCGTAAAATTTCTGCTATACACACTGTCAAGACCGTTCAAACTGATGGGGGAGGTGAATTTACTAGTCGGGTTTTCGTCAACTATCTCCAAAATGTTGGCATTAAACACCAAATCACGTGTCCATACACCCCACAACAAAATGGTGTGGTGGAGCGTAAACATCGTCACATTGTGGAGATGGGTCTTTGTCTTATGGCTAAAGCCAAAGTTCCCTACAACTTTTGGTTAGAAGCTTTTACCACTGCCGTATATCTCATTAATAGTCTTCCTATGCGTCAACATAAGTTTGTGTCTCCCTATCAGAAATTGTGGAAAAGAAAACCAGACTATCGCTTCCTCAAAGTTTTTGGTTGTTCATGTTTTCCTCACATCGTACCTACCAATGCACATAAACTTATGCCTAAATCAATACATTGCATCTTTCTTGGCTATGATAGTGCTCGTAAAGGGTATCGTTGTATGGATTTAACTTCTAAGAAAGTTTATATATCAATACATGTGGTATTTGATGAGGTTCATTTTCCTTGGCAAGAACCTTGTACAAATAAATTGCTCGCAGGTAATACTTGGATGCCACTGCCCTCGACGACACATATTGACAACCACTCTGGTCTGTCACATTCACCAGGTCCACATATTGACAGCATTTATCCAGCTAGGCCACTCTCTGATTCGGACAGGCTCACTTCACAGGGCCCCCATGCTATTTGGCCAAACTGTTTGGGCCAAACAAGGCCTGTCTTCAACAATTCCCCGGTACCCCTACAGTTTCCGGAGGTTTCACCAGGCCCTTTTCTGTCTTCTCCATCTGTTAATACTCCAGCGGCTGCTCTCTCTTCTCCGGCCGAGGCCTTTGATCATTCTCCTGTGGAACAACAGACTTCAGCAGTTTCTGTTACTCCAGCAGTTTCTGTTACTCCAAGTCAGGTCATTGCTTCTTCGGGTGACACTTCGTCCGCTCCACCACTTCGTTATCGAGGTATGCAAGAGTTACTTGATGCAACCAGACCAGTTTCTATTCAGTATAATCTTGCTGCTGTGCAAGAAGATCCATTCTACGAGCCACGTACATATAATCAAGCAGCAAAATTCCATCATTGGCAGTCTGCAATGACCGACGAAATTTCTGCTCTTGATAAAAATAATACATGGTCCCTCGTTCCTTATCAGCCTCAGATGAATGTTGTTGGTTGCAGATGGATTTTTAAAGTTAAACGGAAGGCAGATGGCTTAATTGACAGACATAAGGCTCGTTTGGTTGCCCAAGGTTTTACTCAGCAAGCGGGTCTTGATTATGGCGAGACTTTCAGTCCCGTTGTGAAGCCATCCACTATCCGTACTGTTCTTACCGTGGCCCACTCTCGGCATTGGGATATCAAGCAACTTGATGTTCGTAATGCTTTTCTTAATGGATTTTTACATGAAGAGGTATATATGAAGCAACCACCACCTCTCCTAATCATGTTTGTGAAAGACCTATTACGTGAGTCCAAAGACTCACGTGTTCAATATCTCCAAAGACTCCAAGAGACCTATTACGTGAGTCCAAAGACTCACGTGTTCAATATCTCCAAAGACTCCAAGATTATGTGAATATTGTAATTTATCCTCCCTCCTTTGTTATAGGGATTTTGATTAGAATAATATTTACATTTCCTTGTAAATAGGTATGGCACATATTCTATATATTGAAAAAGAGTCCAGAGAAAAACCCAAGTTGGGTTCTCTTCTAAATCTGCTGTCTTCTCTCTCTATTTTCTGTGTATTTTCTCTCGGTCATATCTCTTCCTCTTTAGCGTCTGTCTCTTATTTTATGCTTGCAGGTGGTTATTCGTTCAGTTTGTAAGCTTCATAAGGCACTTTATGGGTTGAAGCAGTCTCCACGTGCCTGGTTCCAACGCTTACACGACTTTCTTCTTCGTCATGGCTTTTTCAACAGTCGTTCAGACTCCTCGTTATTTATTCGACACTCTTCTGAGGCCACAACAGTTATTCTGGTTTACGGGGATGATATCATCGTCACAGGTTCTTCGTCTACCACAGTTTCTTCAGTTATTGATTCCATTTGTGACACATTCGACAGTCGACGTCTGGGTGAATTGAGTTTTTTCTTGGGTCTAGAAGCACCGCGTACCGGTGATACTCTCCATCTTGGGCAATCTCGATATGTACTTGATCTTCTTGCCCGGTTCAACATGTCAGATTGTAAGCCGTCTTCCTCTCCTTGCCTACCTCACACCCGTCTTTCTTCTCAGGATGGTGATCCATTATCTGACCCTACCACTTACCGGAGCCTTGTTGGTGGTCTCCAGTACCTCACCCTGACTCGACCTGATATTGCCTTCTCAGTTAATCAGGTGTGTCAATTCATGCACCAACCCCGTACTACTCATTTGGTAGCAGCCAAACGTATTTTACGCTTTGTCAAAGGGACGCCTCATTTTGGTCTCAGTTTTCATCGATCATCTTCTCTCTCCATTCGTGCCTACTCTGATGCTGATTGGGCAGGTGATCCTGATGATCGTCGATCCACTACCGGTGCCTGTATCTTTATTGGTCCCAATCTTGTCTCTTGGACTGCTAAGAAACAAACCACTGTCTCCCGTTCGAGTAGTGAAGCTGAGTATCGTGCCCTTGCTACCACAACGGCTGAACTTCGATGGTTCTCGTATTTGTTTCGAGAGCTCCGACTTCCTTTTACTCCTCCTTCATTATATTGTGATAATCTTTCTGCACTTCATATGGCTCGCAATCCGGTGTTTCATGCTCACACTAGACACATTGAGATAGATTATCACTTTATTCCTGAGTTGGTTACTCGTGGTTTTCTAAAGTTCCATTATGTCTCTACCGATGATCAACTTGCAGATATTTTCACAAAGGGTTTTTCTAAACCAAGGTTTCAAGCACTATCCGTCAAGCTGCGTCTTCCCTACGGTCGTCTAGCTTGAGGGGGGGTATTAGACATATTATATGTAGGATGTATTTAGGAAAATATATCATTGTATTTTTGGTTATTATTGTAATTAATTGTGTCCATAATCTTAGGGTAAGATTGAGTCATAGTTACCTAGTATACTTCTACTAGGGTTATTGATGTATATATTGAATTCTTCTTCTATGAAATAAACAACGGCAGAAAATTATTCCCACGCCTCAGTCTCATGTTCCTTGGCTGCGTGAACTTCAACATTGACAGCATAATACGAGTACTTTTTCAATTCGTTACCAACAGGTCAGCTACTTAGTTCTACAAAAGATGACTATTAAAATGCATGATAGAAAGACTGCATTTTTACCTCTTTGAAATAGGAAGTTTATGATAACAAGAGCTTGAGCCATGGTAGTTTAAAATGCATAAAGCGCACTTTGCACTTCGCATCATTGCTAGGAGCTATTGGAGCCTTTGATTTTTAGCAAATCGATCAAGGTTCGTGGCTCAGGTCAGTGGTGCGGTTTGGCTTAGGCTCGGCTAGGCTGGTGCATGGGTGCGGTTGGGCCTAGGCCCGTTCGGGTTGGGCTGGGCCGGTGCATGACTAGGTTGGACCGTGGGTCTTGGAACTGGTCCACGCCAAATGGTTCAAGCCAGGTTCGATGAACCAGGTCAAGGGTTGGAATGGTTCATGGAACCAGTTCGAATAGGTGCTGGCAGGTCCAGCAGATCTGAGCCCTTAATCCAGATCTGATCCAACGGCCAATATTCACCAGGTGCCAATTGTATTATTCCCAAAGGGCACCCCAACTCTTCACTAACTATAAATACCCCCCACCAGGTTTGGCAAATTCATTCATTCAGCCATCAAATATCCAATAGCCTAGTAGAGCATATTGAAGCATAAAATTCCTTTCAAGTCCAGAAGTTCCAAATACTTAGATTTGTTCGCCGAAGTCGTTAATTTGGAGTGCTCCTATTAATGACAGTTAAAGTCGTTGCATCTTACGAGAAGATTGTCAATTACCGTTAGCACCAGTGCGGGGCAATTACTTCTTACGGAGATTGTGTCTAACACAAGCCTCGACTCTCTGCATTCCCGGTTTAATTCATTTTTTCCGATTTTTATTTATTTTCCCGGTTTTGTTATTTTCAGTTATTTTTTAAAGAAAGCCTTTTCAAATTTCAGTTATATTTAGATACATTACCTTTTGTAATGGTATGGTATTTGAGTAGGAAATTAGAGTACGACAGCAACCAAGGGCAGTTCCCCTGATTTGAAGTCCTTCATATTCATTATTTGGGTATAGAAAGGTGGTCAATGGAGGAACAAGGATTGCAAAGCCTTGTCTATCTTTCTATAGACAACTGCTCAAAATTGAAATCAATTCCAGATCAACTGAAGCAGTTCAGTACCTTGCGTCAGTTGAAAGTAACTAATTGTCGTGATGATCTCAAGGAAAGCCTAAAACAGACTTGGGTTAACGACCCACGGTTGCATTTGTAGTTAGTATTGTGTTTGTTTTGTTTTTCTTCTTCCAATTGGGTTGTAGAGTTAGCACTTGTATTCTAATTATTGTACATAACGTACGCGCTTTATTGGGTGAATGACAAATCTATGCAACGTACTATCACGTTTGTTACAATCAATGTGTTGTACCACGAATTGACAGCATAATGCGAAGTACTTTTTCAATTCGTTACCAACAGGTCTGTTGGGTTAGAGGATCAATTGGGCTAGACATCGAAGCAAGGGGAAGATTTTTTGTAGCAGGTTTCTGGGGTCAAAAGCGGCCGCGCTGCCTATGTGCGCGACCGCGCTCTTGTGCCGAGAATGGTGCTCGGGAGGGACATCTTCGAGGGCGACCGCGCTGAGAGGAAAGGGCGACCGCGCTCAAGGGCCGAGGCTGGCGTTGGTCTTACTCGTCAATAGCGCGACCGCGCTCAGCAGGAGAGCGGCCGCGCTCCGCCCGTTCAGCAACAGTCAAAGTTTCCTTGTTTGTTTAGGAATTGGACTCTACCCTAGGTCATATATAAACAATGTTCCGCCCCCAATTCAGTTGTTACACAAATTCTAATTACATAGTGCAAGATCCTGGCTTGGTAGTGCCCCCAGACGTAGCCAATCAAATTGGTGAACTGGGTTAACAATTTCTTGTGTTCTTCTCTGTTTCTTTGATTTCTTGTGCTTGTTTTGTGTGCGATTATTATTCTTGTAGGTTTGCTTGGGTGTGGAGGGCCATATTCACAACAACTGGTATCAGAGCTTTTGGTTTCAAGATCAAGGGAGTTGTTCCAAGCAATCAAGAATGGGCAAGGACAAACAGGCGGTTGAGAAATTCGATGGGTCTGACTACGAATATTGGAGGATGCAGATTGAGGATATCTTGTACAACAAGGATCTCTACAAGCCTCTGAAGGGTGTCAAACCGGAAGATGTAAGTCAGGAGGAATGGGAACTCATGGATCGGAAAGCCCTAGGGGTGGTTAGATCTACTTTGTCAAAGTGGATTGCGAAGACTACCAGGAAGGCGACAACCACCAAGGAGCTATTGGATTATCTTACTGAGAGATTTGAAACTCCGTCTGCTACAAATAAGGTTGATTTGATACGTAAGATGGGTAGTCTCAAGATGCAAGAGGGAGGATCCTTGGCTAAGCACATCGATGAGTTTATGGATGTCATAGATTCATTGACAGCGGTGGAGATCAAGTTCGATGATGAGGTTCATGCATGCTTGTTGCTAGCTTCTTTACCGGCAAGTTGGAGCGGAACGGTGACTGCAATCAACGCTTCAGCAGGTAAGAAAAAATTGAAATATGATGATGTTAAAGACTTTCTTTTAGGTGAGGAAAATCGCATGAAGAAGTTGGGGACATCAAGTACTTCTGGAGCGGCTTTAGCTACTACTAGTAGGGGGAAGCCGGGTACTAGCAAACAAGGAAGAACCGAATCTAGGGAGAACGGAGTGAGTGGTAAGGGCAAAGGCGATGAGACCAAGGACAAACCGAAGGTTGCGAAGGGATCTGTTCGGTGCTATTATTGTAAGGAATTGGGACACTTCAAGAGGGATTGTCCAAATCGTAAGGGCAATCGGGCGAATGTGGCGGTCGAAGGTGATGATGTGCGGTTACGAGTGTTAGTAGTGCACTAGAATCATGGGTGCCGGATTCGGGGCATCATTCCACTCTTGCGGGCATAAGGAAGAGATGGATAATTACACTTCCGGTGATTTCGGGAAGGTCTATCTAGCTGATGGCGAGCCTTTGGAAATCAAGGGGAAGGGGGATGTCAGGATAGGAGCATCGGACGGGAAGGTTCTACATCACGAACGGGGTCGAGACACATTCCGGGTTTGAAAAAGAACCTACTTTCGGTTGGGCGGTTGGACGAAGAGGGTTACAAGGTGACTTTCTGCGAGGAACTGGATTATTACCAAGGAGGATTGTGAGATCGCTCGGGGTAATAAGGAGGGTACTTTGTATTTGGCGAACAACACCAAGGATAGTATTGCGGTGGCAGCAGCCAAGGGTGATACTGATATGTGGCACTGTCGATTGGGTCACATGAGTGAGACAGGGATGAAGGTGCTTTGTTCAAAGGGACTACTACCGGGTTTGAAGACAGTCAACGTGGGGATCTGCGAGGATTGTATGTTTGGCAAACAAGGGAGAAATAATTTCTCGAGGACAGGTAGGGGTTTGAGGGAAGCAAAGTTGGAATTGGTTCACACGGACTTATGGGGGCCATCTCCGGTTACATCTCTGGGTGGTGCGTCATATTACATGACTTTCATTGATGATTCTACAAGGAAGGTTTGGATCTATTTCTTGAAGGGGAAAGATGAGGCTTTCGAGGTGTTCAAGAAGTGGAGGGCCTTGGTGGAGAATCAAACGGGACTTAAGCTTAAGTGCTTGAGATCAGACAATGGTGGGGAGTTGTTAGTACCCGGTCCGAAAAAAGGGACTGAAGTGCAATTCGGGAAAATCTGGGACTAAACTGGCATTTGGGAGCTTTTGGACCAAATGGGAAATATTGGAAAATTCAGGGACTAAACTGGAAATATGAAATATTTGGGACGAATTTGATATATTAAAATTCCTGGGATTAAATGAAAAATAAAATCCTAAAGAGCGAATTGCAAAAGAAGTCATTAGAATAGCCAAAGTGGACTTGGAAATAGCGAAGACGAAACGAATAAATATTGGTACTTAAAATGTGGCCAAGCATGGCTGAGCTTTGCAAGTGGCCGGCCAAATGGTAGCATTCTGAGGCCAACTGGCTAGACCACGGCTGGACAAGCAAGGCAGGGGCCGGCCAAATTCATTAAGTATGGCCGAGTAGCAGATGGGCTAAAGCATTATTGGGCCAAATTTGGCCGATCGACCCTAAGCCCAAACATGGCCGATCGACCATTTATCAGCCGCCGCCAGAACCTTATTTTAAGTACCGATCGGACCTTAAATTAAGGCCGATTGACCCTTTATTTTTGTGCCGATCGAACCTTATTTTAGGGCCGATCGACCCTTCAGCTGGCCCAGCCCAGGTACCGAAGCACTATAAATAAGTGTGCCCGGCTCCCATTCTAAACACACAAATTCACTCGGGAGAAACGAGACTACTCTTGTTTTACCCACAGTTCTTCTTACTCTCTTCGAATCGCCCTAGATTCGACCCCAAAGTCTTGCTACAATTGGTAAGACTCTTTTTAATATTTTTTGTTCTTTATTATTATTGTCATATTATATTTGCATGTTTATTATATTTTAATTGTTCTTTTATGCTAGATTTAGGACTGTTTTAATATATTTAAATATGCAATAGCCGAGGATGATCTAAGGTTTCGCCCAAGGAACCCAATGGATCTAGGAACTATTTCTTTCCTTCCACCTTAGTTATAATTATTCCATGATCAACAATCCCCCAAGGATGAACGTTGATTAGTGCACCTTCCGAGGGCCTAACTCAAAGGTTCTAGGGTGTGATCATCAATTAATTCTTTCTCTCCCCTCCTCCTTATGCATGATCCCGTTTCTTCTATCTATTCCTGTAAACACCGCACACAACCAACACCCCACATGCTAGAAAGACCGATCCGTCGGGCAATAGGAGTGATAACGTTTCTTCTTCGTTGTAACTTGACCCCGAACCCAATTAAGCTTGTTTAGCCTTTTTCAAAGCTTTGGGCTATATCAAAGTGGCGTGGCGACTCTCAAAATTAAACTAATATTTTAATATGGTTTAAAGCGAGTGTCACTAAATGAATATCCCATTTCGATTCGACATTATATGATTATTTATTTCAAACCTCCGAATGCGCGTTGCATCGGGACGGGGTATTCACAGTGGCGACTCTGCTGGGGAATGTTTTGAAATCTTTTCAAACTAAGTGGGTCAGACTTTCGTTTTCTTGTATGGTGTTGTATTTTTCGCTTTCTGTTTATTTTCTTTATTCCTAACTGTTGCATTGCATGCATGCATCTCATGTAAATAAAAATAAATCTTTCTCTTTTTTCCTTAAAAAGAATTAGACTTTTTACCTCACACTACCACTAGAGTCCGTGTCACACTGCACAGCTACCCCTTAACCCATCGGAAAAGCCAAAGTGCGGGAAGTGTGGTGATCATGTCGCCTCCCTTCCGAGTCTCACTTGGCCATCCACTCATCAGTGCGCTTCGGCTGCACGGTGGGAGCCTGAAACCTAACCCTTGTGTCACCCACTTTGCTAGGAGTACACTCCCCGTGACCGGTTGGTTTGACTAGCTTTTTCATGTAGACAATTAATAAGGTCTTTGTGTTAAGTCACTACGAATCAATGATAAGTCAAGATCTATAAAGAAAATAAAGGCACTAAAAAAAAAAATTGATTTTCCTTTTAAAGGACGTACCATGTAAAGTTTGAATGCCTGATCTTGTCCTATCATGGGTCTGTAGTAATTTCCATAAATACCATATTAAATGTCTATATGAGACGGTTAGTCGTTAGGATCCATCACCTTAGGACCTTTAGTTAGTTGCGAAAAAGGGGTATCCCTTCCAACCAAGAGTAGGTTCTATAAAAAAATAGAGGGCTTTTTTTGTAAATAAAATGCTTAACCACTCTTCATTTCTAGGACCCTCCGAGGTCCGCTCTGCATTTCTAGGACCCTTCAAGGTCCGCTCTTCATTTCTAGGACCCTCCGAGGTCCGCTCTTCACTTCTAGGACCCTCCGAGGTCCGCTCTTCATTTCTAGGACCCTCCGAGGTCCGCTCTTCATTTCTAGGACCCTTCGAGGTCCGCTCTTCATCTCTAGGACCCTCCGAGGTCCACTCCTCATTTCTAGGACCCTTCGAGGTCCGCTCCTCATTTCTAGGACCCTCCGAGGTACGCTCCTCATTTCTAGGACCCTTCAAGGTCCACTCTTCATTTCTAGGACCCTCCGAGGTCCACTCTTCATTTCTAGGACCCTCCGAGGTCCGCTCCTCATTTCTAGGATAGGACCCTTCGAGGTCCGCTCGTCATTTCTAGGACCCTTCGAGGTCCGCTCTTCATTTCTAGGACCCTTCGAGGTCCGCTAGGACCCTTCGAGGTCCGCTCTTCATTTCTAGGACCCTCCGAGGTCCGCTCTTCATCTCTAGGACCCTCCGAGGTCCGCTCTTCATCTCTAGGACCCTCCGAGGTCCGCTCTTCATTTCTATCATTTCTAGGACCCTTCGAGGTCCGCTCCTCATTTCTAGGACCCTTCAAGGTCCGCTCCTCATTTCTAGGACCCTTCAAGGTCCGCTCCTCATTTCTAGGACCCTCCGAGGTCCGCTCCTCATTTCTAGGACCCTCAGAGGTCCGCTCCTCATTTCTAGGACCCTCCGAGGTCCGCTCCTCATTTCTAGGACCCTCCGAGGTCCGCTCCTCATTTCTAGGACCCTCCGAGGTCCGCTCCTCATTTCTAGGACCCTCCGAGGTCCGCTCCTCATTTCTAGGACCCTCCGAGGTCCGCTCCTCATTTCTAGGACCCTCCGAGGTCCGCTCCTCATTTCTAGGACCCTCCGAGGTCCACTCCTTATTTCTAGGACCCTCCGAGGTCCACTCCTCATTTCTAGGACCCTCCGAGGTCCACTCTCCATTTCTAGGACCCTCCGAGGTCCGCTCTTTACTTCTTGGACCCTTCAAGGTCCACACCCTCTACTGCGGACCGCTCTAGGATCAGTCTCTCTATCTTGGACCGCTCAAGGTCCACTCTTTGACCCTTCGTACACTATGTCCACTCTCCCAATCTTGGACCATTCAAGGTCCACTTCTCATATCTTGGACCGTTCAAGGTCCACTCCTCATATCTTGGGCCGTTCAAGGTCCGCTCCTTATATCTTGGACCGTTCAAGGTCTGCTCTTCTTCTCTTGGACCCTTCAAGGTCCGCTCCTCTTCTCTTTGACCCTTCAAGGTTCACTCCTCTTCTCTTGGACCCTTTAAGGTCCACTCCTCTTCTCTTGGACCCTTTAAGGTCCACTCCTCTTCTCTTGGACCCTTTAAGGTCCACTCCTCATCTCTTGGACCCTTCAAGGTCCACACTCCTCATATCTTGGACCGTTCAAGGTCCGCTCTTCTTCTCTTGGACCCTTCAAGGTCCACTCCTCAATTTAGGATCCTTCGAGGTCCACTCTCTCTATCTAGGACCATTAAAGGTCCACCTTTCCACCTGAGACTCTTCGAGGTCCACCCCTCGTCTCTTGGACCATCCCTGGTCCATTCCTCTACCTTTGACCACCCACGGTCTACATCCTTCAAGTTAGGACCCTTTAAAGTTCTACCTCTTATCTCTTGAACCATCCGCAGTTTGCTCCCTTAGCCTTAAAACCATCCATAGTTTAGATCCTTTGTCTCTAGCACCCTTCAGCCAAAGACCCACCTAGATCAAACCTCTCTCGACCCATATAGATCAAACCACCATCTAGGGCCTACCTAAGCCAACTTACCAAGTCCGATTAGCTCGTCTAGATCACCCTCACTTATATTTGACCAAGGATCGAGTCATCTTCCTCTCCTTTTTTCACCAAACGGACTCTTTTACATTCATCCTCTCTCTTTCTCTAAACTTAACCCTGGTTGTATCATCAATCGGGGCCCCCTCGAACTACGGTGACCTGAGACTCATACCTTAAATGGTAAGGGTTACGTAGGCAACTTCAGCCCGGTCAAACTCTCAAATTGTGGAGATCAACTATTTTCTCGGAGATGCCTTAAGATTAATTGTGAGTCTAATTCAACTCATTGGTTTGACTCTGCCGTATGTTCTGGCTGCACTCGCATCATGTCTATGGAGAAAAGCATTGGATCCCTTAAAGAAGTCTCGGGCATGAGGTTGGGAGTGATCAACCTCCTCAAAGACATGCATGAAATTGAGCACTACCATTTGTCTTGCATTCACGAGTGCTTGAGAAGAGATCCTCCTCCTGTGTAATTCCGCAGTCCCTATCATCCACATGCTTATGGTCCCACTTATGGTCCAACACATCGGAATGTCTCATTCGGGATGCCTGTTGTGGCCACCAACCAACGAAAGGCACCAATACCCGAGAAGGAGATCAACAAGGAACATTTTGATGACTTAGGAATGCTGTGGGTGAGTTCTTCGACATTTTGGTGGAAAAGAGTTTGATCAAGCCGCTCGAGAATTACAAGCCTATTAACCGAGATCTAACTTGGATACATCCAAGTTTTGCGAGATACCACAAGTACATTGGGCATACCACGACAACCGTAGCGGCTGAAACGCTTGATTCAAAATTTGATCAACCAAGGCCTCATTAATGAAGAAGCCCTCGTACTTCAAGGAAGGATTTAGATTCATTCGGTCTTGTAGGTTCTAGTGTGTCTTTCTTACTTCCACTTTGGGCATTGATATGTAATGTCCACTTTAGATTAGTTGCTTCAATAATAAAAGAGTCTTTCTTTCTTTTCTCTCTAGACTTGAGACATAATCTCGCATTACTTTCAAGAAGAATTGTTTTATTTATAATTATCACTTGATTGCTAATCTCACTGATTAACCCACCGGCTAATAAATTAAACAATGAATGAATGCTTTGATTGGAGTAAACAACTCACCGTCCCTTCCTTATATACACCATCTCTATACATCCCTCTCTCATACACTCTTCCCATACTCCACCATATACTTTCCATACACTATCGCCAGACCCTCTCCTTGTACACTCCCCCTATGCTCCCTCGAGCCTACACTTCCCCAAATACACTCTCCCCCACTTGACCTCCTTTCCATATGGTCAAGACAAGCACAAAGACCGTTGTTGCTCATCATCAGAAAATAGCTGCTCACGCCACTGCAATTTAAAGAAGATGCAAGGAGTTGTTCCTATCCTTCACAAGTGCTGCATGAATATCAACTTGGGGCTCACCAACCCCCAATCTCGCGTCTCCTCGATTTTCCATTCGATTGATAAGCTTTCATTGAATATGCTCACATATCTTTCTTATGGTCCGAATATATTCTGCCTTACTTAATAAGTCGGTTAATTGAGTTTGCATTTATTTTAAATACTCTTTTGAGAATGCTATCCAATAGTAATTGAAGTTTAAACCTCTCACCATAGGAAGCCATAACCTTATCCTCACTAAATAATACCCTTTCATTTCAAGATCGACAAGTTTTGAGACCCTAAAGAAGAAGCACATACTAGGGGCTCCTCGACTCACAAAGGAAGTAATCACCTCCAAGCTCAAGAAAGGCGGAATGCAAAAGAAACTCATACAAGGGGCTCCTCGAAGGGACCACCTCCAAACCCAAGAGGGAAAAGGTAAAACCATCCTAAGGCATACACTAGGGGCTATCGCGAGCAAACAAATCCGAAGGCTTTTCTCGATAAGAGGGTGTTTAAAAAAAAAAAAAAAAACAACCTCCATCACTCCGAAGTGAACCTCCCATCTCAAAGGTTGTGAAAATGAGACGTGGAGTGAAGATCCTATCATGATCAAGTTACCTGCTGAAACCACAACAAACTCGCGAGAAGAAGCAACAAAGATTCCCTCTTGGACAAATCCCATAAACCCATTCCAAAGTCCATCCTCTCACTTTTAGAGGATTCCATCACCACCCTTGACCTTGCCAAAATCAAAGTTAACCTCGCTCTTAGAGGTCCTGAAGAGGCAACAACAAGAAAATCCCTTCACCTTAGAAATCCCAAACACTCAAAGAAAGGCCCGGCCGACCTCTCACTTTAAGAGGTCATGTTAATCATCACCTAATGATCGATCGCAATCCAAAGCCCCAAATGGCCTACAACCGCTACCGGATGGCATTCTCAAAAGATTATTTAAAAGAAATGCATATTCAGATTTTTGAGTCACTTGTTATCCTACGTGAGCATATTACATATTCTCTCAAAAGTTTGGGAACTTGTCCTATTCTTGAAATTCGTTCATTTGACTCCTCAAACACTGTCTGCAAAAGTCTCACTGGGGCTTCGCATCCGTGCCTCTCAGCGGCACTCCGGTAAAAGCAAGGAGACACACGACAGGGACTACTCCCCTCGGCTTGCGAGAACAAAGGAACAAAGAATCTTCACTTGAAGGAATGAAAAAATCTTTGGGTTATAATCAGTCAATTCCCACCTTTTCTTCCACCCCAATCTTTTTTCTATTTTTCATTCTTTCCCATGAAGGAGATCAATGCAATGGCAGCCCGCACCACAATTACCACCGAACAGAGCAGCAAGCAACAACGGAACATCCTTCTCCTTCTAAAGACAAGCCAGATTTCACCTTCAAATCAAAACATTCATTTGTTTACCTATATAATTGGAATTTGATAAACCAATCAGTGAGGTCCATTCACGAGCAATCAAAATATAATTTTGAATAAAATAATTCTTCAAATGTCTCGACAAGTCTTCTTTTTCTACATCATAGGAAAATAGAGCCAAACATCTGTCTTTCCGTCTCGCAGGGCTTCCATACACTTTTCCACACCTTGTGATGCTTATACCCTCCCAAAAGAGTCAAACCCAAAAGCGAAAGTGTCATACACGAACTCGGGATCCATTCCCACCTTCGAAAAAATGCGCCCCTGCACATATACATTTCCGAGTCTTGTCCAAATAATCGATTGACCATTGTTCGAAACGAGGGGTCGCCCGTGGCCGCGAGATGACTCGTCCGCAAATAGGGATGCATTGAATCTCTCCAAGTGGGGCTTTTGTTAAGCCGTTTCTCTCGGGCTCTCTTCAGTTTGCTCTGCATCATCAATCGGGGCTTCGCCATTCCCTTCGTGTTTGCTTTGCATCATCAACCGGGGCTTCGCCATTCATCATCAATCGACTTCGCCAAGGTCACTTCATCAAACATTGGGGCTCCTCAACAAAAATGGGTCGACTATGTGCTCTAACAAAAATCGGAGCTCCAATGAAGTCATATCTAGCATGAAGGGCATCCCTTGTCATCAAGATCAGCATGTGGCAAACTCTTTGAGTTAGTTAGAAACATGATTAATCATAAGGCCTCTTTATCAAATAAACATGCTTTCAAAATACTGTCCTCCTTGGTACCTTGTTTACAAAATCACTCTTTGGTCTCCACAAATTTTCAAACTCTTCAAATCTATCAAAAACGTATCTCTGTGACTCTCAAGATGACTCGGCCCTTATCTCTGGACATCAAACCTACCTAATCCCACCTTCTATCATCGACACTTACTCGGCCTCGCCTAGTTTAAACCAATAACCTTTCTGCTCAAACTGCCTTGTTTAGACTTACCGCAAATGTAAAACCCTAGCCTCAAACCTAGGTGACAAATACCTCTCTAAACCCTAGCCTCAAGCCTAGTTGACAAATACCTCTCTAAACCCTAGCCTCATGTCTAGGTGACAAATACCTCTCTAAACCCTAGCCTTAAGCCTAGGTGACAAATGCCTCTCTAAAACCCTAGCCTTAAGCCTAGGAGACAAGACTCCTCTCTAAGCCTTAGCAATGATTATCCCAATCTTTTAATCGCTTGGTTCTTCGGCTCGGGAAGCCATAATAATCCCAATCAATTCACACAACTATTCTTCATCAGTAGCAGTAGCCTAAGTCCTTTGGCAGCTACAGTTTCCCGCATTTTAGAGGTCTATCCTCCATTTCAAGGGTCCGTCCCGCATCTTCAAAGGGTCCGTCCCGTACCTTCAAAGGGTCCGTCCCGCATATCAAAGGGTCCGTCCCGCATTTCAGAGGTCTATCCTCCATTTCAAGGGTCCGTCCCGCATCTTCAAAGGGTCCGTCCCGTACCTACAAAGGGTCCGTCCCGCATATCAAAGGGTCCGTCCCGCATTTCAGAGGTCTATCCTCCATTTCAAGGGTCCGTCCCGCATCTTCAAAGGGTCCGTCCCGTACCTTCAAAAGGTCCGTCATGTATCTCAGAGGGTCCGTCCCGCACCTTCAAAGGGTCCGTCCCGCATCTCAGAGGGTCCGTCCCGCACCTTCAAAGGGTCCGTCCCGCATATCAAAGGGTCCGTCCCGCATATCAAAGGGTCCGTCCCGCATTTCAGAGGTCTATCCTCCATTTCAAAAGGTCCGTCCTGTATCTCAGAGGGTCCGTCCCGCACCTTCAAAGGGTCCGTCCCGCATCTTCAAATGGTCCGTCCCGCATATCAAAGGGTCCGTCCCGCATTTCAGAGGTCTATCCTCCATTTCAAAGGGTCCGTCCCACATCTTCAAATGGTTCGTCCCGTACTTTCAAAGGGTCCGTCCCGCATCTCCAAAGGGTCCGTCCCGCACCTTCAAAGGGTCCGTCCCGCATTTCAGAGGTCTATCCTCCATTTCAAGGGTCCGTCCCGCATCTTCAAAGGGTCCGTCCCGTACCTTCAAAAGGTCCGTCCTGTATCTCAAAGGGTCCGTCCCGTACCTTCAAAGGGTCCGTCTCGCATTTCAAAGGGTCCGCCCCGCACCTCCTTTGAGTCCGTCTCACATATACCTTCTTTGGGTACGTCTTGCACGTTCTCACTTTTTCGAACTATGACTTGGCTTGATTCCTCTTGGGATACGTAGGTAGCCCGACGTGGGTTCAGCCGGTCGACCTACCTGGTCATCTTCCGTTTGCAACCCAGCTCGAGTCCAAACTTCACATCCGCAAGCTCACCATTTCACCTCCTGAAATCCCTTTTTTCAGGACGGATCCTATTTTTATCGTCGACCCTACTTGTCTTACAAGAAGCGTCGCCGAGGGGCTACTGTTAGTACCTGGTCCGAAAAAAGGGACTGAAGTGCAATTCGGGAAAATCTGGGACTAAACTGGCATTTGGGAGCTTTTGGACCAAATGGGAAATATTGGAAAATTCAGGGACTAAACTGGAAATATGGAATATTTGGGACGAATTTGATATATTAAAATTCCTGGGATTAAATGAAAAATAAAATTCTAAAGAGCGAATTGCAAAAGAAGTCATTAGAATGGCCAAAGTGGACTTGGAAATAGCGGAGACGAAACGAATAAATATTGGTACTTAAAATGTGGCCAAGCATGGCTGAGCTTTGCAAGTGGCCGGCCAAATGGTAGCATTCTGAGGCCAACTGGCTAGACCACGGCTGGACAAGCAAGGCAGGGGCCGGCCAAATTCATTAAGTATGGCCGAGTAGCAGATGGGCTAAAGCATTATTGGGCCAAATTTGGCCGATCGACCCTAAGACTAAGCACAATGGCTGAATGAAATGGGGATGAAATCCCATTTCATCCCGCTCATTCAATGCAATGGCTATATTAAAAGGGTTGGGTCGGCTTGGCTAGATGAAACATTTCATCTAGCTGAAACATTTTCTTTTTTTTTTTCATATCCAACACGTGTCAGCTTTTTATTGGCCTGTTGGATTTTTGAAAAAAAAAAATTTATCCTAAATCTTTGAGCTGAATTATCACCTAGTAAATTAATTTTTTTTTAATTTTTTTTTCACCATAATTCATAATTTTTTTTTCCTACAAATTGATATAAGTTTCATTTGATTTGGACACAAAAAAAAACACTTAGTTTTCAATTTGGGCTGAATTATTACCTAGTAAATTATTATTTTTTAATTTTTTTCACCAAAATTCATCATTTTTTTTCCCTACAAATTGATATAAGTTTCATTTGATTTGGACACAAAAAAAAAACACTTAGTTTTCAATTTGGGCTGAATTATTACCTAGTAAATTAATTTTTTTTTTAATTTTTTTTCACCAAAATTCATTTTTTTTCCTACAAATTGATATAAGTTTCATTTGATTTGGACAAAAAGAAACACTTAGTTTTCAATTTGGGCTGAATTATTACCTAGTAAATTATTATTTTTTTTAATTTTTTTTCACCAAAATTCATCATTTTTTTCCCTACAAATCGATATAAGTTTCATTTGATTTGGAGAAAAAAAAAACACTTAGTTTTCAATTTGGGCTGAATTATTACCTAGTAAATTATTATTTTTTTTAATTTTTTTTCACCAAAATTCATCATTTTTTTTTCCCTACAAATCGATATAAGTTTCATTTGATTTGGACACAAAAAAAAAACACTTAGTTTTCAATTTGGGCTGAATTATTACCTAGTAAATTATTATTTTTTTAATTTTTTTTTCACCAAAATTCATCATTTTTTTCCTACAAATCGATATAAGTTTCATTTGATTTGGACACAAAAAAAAACATTTAGTTTTCAATTTGGGCTGAATTATTACCTAGTAAATTATTATTTTTTTTAATTTTTTTTTTCACCAAAATTCATCATTTTTTTTCCCTACAAATCGATATAAGTTTCATTTGATTTGGACACAAAAAAAAAACACTTAGTTTTCAATTTGGGCTGAATTATTACCTAGTTAATTTTTTTTTTCACCAAAAAAAAACCACTTAGTTTTCAATTTGGGCTTAATTTTTTTTTAATTAAGTGTAAAATATTTTTTTAATTATAAATAATAATAATAATAATTATTATTATTTAACTAATCATAAAAATAAAGAATATAAATAAAATAAAATAAAAATAGTGGGGTATAGAATGATGAGGAGTAGGTTCATTGAGAAACGCGTTTCTCCATAACTATGGAGAAACGCGTTTTTAATAGCCGTAATCTATACGTTTGATAACCGTAAGAAAATTCTACGGATATCGCTCTCAAAGGGTTCTCGGATATCCGTAAGCTTTGGAACGGATATCCGTAAGCCTTCGGGCGGATATCCGTAAACATATTTGAAGCCAAATCCAAGGCCAAGACCACAAATTGCTTATGAAGGTTTTCGGATATCCGTAAACCTTTCAAATGTATATCCGTAAACCATCAAATGAATATCCGAAACATATTTGAAGCCAAATCCAAGGCCAAGACTGGAAAATGCTTATTGAAGGTTTCGGATATCCGTAAACCTTCAAATGTATATCCGTAAACCATCAAATGAATATCCAGAAACATTTTGAAAGTTTCGGATATCATTTTGAAGGTTTCTGATATCACTTTCATAAGCTTCCGGATATCCTTTCAAAGGGTTCTGGATATCCGTAACCTTTGAGATCGATATCCGTAAGTAACCATGGGACAAGGTCATGGCCAATACAAAAAGTTTCTGGATATCCTTTCAATAGCTTCTGGATACCCGTAACCCGTTTCTCCATAACTTATGGAGAAACGCGTTTCTCCCTAGATTTTACGAATGATGAGTTGGAGGGAGTTGAAATTTAATTTAAGTTAGCCATTGGAGTGGGGGTAGATGAAATGGGTAGATGAAATATTAGGTGGATGAGAAAAAGTGTAAAAAGTGTTAGATGAAATGGAGAAGTGGTATAAAACCACTGTGGGTAGTCTAAGCCCAAACATGGCCGATCGACCATTTATCAGCCGCCGCCAGAACCTTATTTTAAGTACCGATCGGACCTTAAATTCAGGCCGATCGACCCTTTATTTTTGTGCCGATCGAACCTTATTTTAGGGCCGATCGACCCTTCAGCTGCCCAAAATGTAATCAAGCACTATAAATAAGTGTGCCCGGCTCCCATTCTAAACACACAAATTCACTCGGGAGAAACGAGACTACTCTTGTTTTACCCACAGTTCTTCTTACTCTCTTCGAATCGCCCTAGATTCGACCCCAAAGTCTTGCTACAATTGGTAAGACTCTTTTTAATATTTTTTGTTCTTTATTATTATTGTCATATTATATTTGCATGTTTATTATATTTTAATTGTTCCTTTATGCTAGATTTAGGACTGTTTTAATATATTTAAATATGCAATAGCCGAGGATGATCTAAGATTTCGCCCAAGGAACCCAATGGATCTAGGAACTATTTCTTTCCTTCCACCTTAGTTATAATTATCCCATGATCAACAATCCCCCAAGGATGAACGTTGATTAGTGCACCTTCCGAGGGCCTAACTCAAAGGTTCTAGGGTGTGATCATCAATTAATTCTTTCTCTCCCCTCCTCCTTATGCATGATCCCGTTTCTTCTATCTATTCCTGTAAACACCGCACACAATCAACACCCCACATGCTAGAAAGACCGATCCGTCGGGCAATAGGAGTGATAACGTTTCTTCTTCTGTTGTAACTTGACCCCCGAACCCAATTAACTGTTTAGCCTTTTTTCAAAGCTTTGGGCTATATCAAAGTGGCGTGGCGACTCTCAAAATTAAACTAATATTTTAATATGGTTTAAAGCGAGTGTCACTAAATGAATATCCAATTTCGATTCGACATTATATGATTATTTATTTCAAACCTCCGAATGCGCGTTGCATCGGAACGGGGTATTCACAGACATATAATTTATTTTATTTTTTAACCGTCCCAATACAAATAGTAACAACCCATATATATTTCTTGTGCATTTTCACTCAGGAAATCCTTAAAGGAATCGATTAACTATAATAATAATTACTTAGACGTCCTAGGCGTCTACTATTAGGAATTCGAAGAATTCCATATCAGGTTTGCCACCATATATTTTGGCAGCCTTAGAGGAATCGATTACAAAAGGCTTCCTTGCAGCTGCAAAAATATCAAGCCTGAAGAAACGGAGGTCTGGTGGTTCAGTCCTCTTTAGAGGAGAAAGGGAGCCGTAGGCTCTGTATTCGGCTCCCCCACTGCTTTCTCCATTAACATTGGAGAATTGTATTTTATCTCATCTTCATCAAACGCGTCTTCGGTAGCTGCCATTTCAAACAAGTTGTAACAAGGTAGAGAAGAAACTAAGACAAGATTGATACTCCCTACGAATGAGATGTTGAGGTTTTTTTTTTTTTTTTCGTGACACCGAGGATGTTGAGATATATAGGCTACTCGATCTTTTAAATAGAAAGATGAGTGTTTAGAATATAGTATTCTTTTTATGAATTTAATCTGAAGAAATCTTAGAAAATTCTCTTAAATTATACTCCCACCGGCTGACCCATGATTTTCTTTAAATTGGTGTACAAATTACGCCACAACGATTCAAAATGCTTGTTGTCAAAAAAGTGCCTAAAAAATTACTATTGTGGGATTCAAACCCACAACCATATAATTAAAAGCCTAGCACTTACAACTGAAACTAGATAACCTATTTATTTTAGTGGGTGCACTTGCACCCATTTACAACCATTTAAGTATATTAAGGTATACTCTTATATATATATATATATATACACTACTGGAAATCACACTTTAGGCGACAAAAAAAATTGGTCGCCTTATTCTTAAATTCGTCGCCAAAAACCTCTGGTAACAAACGTTCGTCGCCAAAGCTTGGTCACACAAACCTCCTGGCCTCAGGTTTTAGGCGACGAAAATTAAAGTTGGTCGCCTAAACCTCTTCCTGGGCGACGAATTCAAACCTTTTCGCCTCAGCTTTTAGGCGACGAAAATTAAAGTTGGTCGCCAAAAATATTTCTTTGGCGACAAAGTATTTTGGTCTCCTAAGTCACTAAATTAGGCCACAAAATTTAAACCTGGTCGCCTAAAAGTATTCTTTGGTGACAAAATATTTTGGTCTCCTAAGTAACCAAATTAAGGTCACAAAAACCACACCTGGTCGCCTAAAACTAATCTTTGGTGACAATTATTTTGGTCTCCTGAGTAACCCAACTAAGGCCACAAAAACTAAACTTGGTCGCCTAAAAGTATTTTTTGGTGACAAAATTTATTTACACCTGGTCACCTAAAAAAATATATATATGTATATAATATATTATATAATATATTAATAATTTAAATTTTACAACAAGCATAGAAATTAACTAATAATAATAATAAATAAATAAATTGATAATAAAACTATAATATTGACAATAAAAAAAGAGTTTCAATTAACATAAAAGGTAAAATGCATTAACAAGATTTGTGCCCAAAAGACACATAATAAGTAACATAAGTTTCGTGCCCTAACGACATACTCCCTCCGTCCCAATAAGAGCTGCCCAAATTTTTCTGTGCACGCAAATTAATAAAATGAGGGGGAAGTAAAAATGTTGTGAGTGTAATTTGAAAATAGGAGAGAGAATGAGTGGAGGGAATAGTAAATTATAATAGTGTTGTGAGTATTAAAATAATGTAGGAGAGAGAATGAGTGGAGGGAATAGTAAAGATTCCTTTGCCAAAAAAGGAAAGTGGAAGCTATTAACGGGACACCCAAAATGGCAAAATGGGAAGCTACTATTGGGACGGAGGGAGTATTACAAAAGACACATGAACAGTTTGTGCCCAAAAGATCATAATCATAACAACTATAGCTTAACTACAACCCATTAAATGATGCAAAACAAAAAATAGCCTCCACTATGTTGGATGTTATAATTTTGTTGCTAAGAAAGCCGATCATCATATACCTACAAGTTAAAACATAATCGATTAGAATAGAAAACACCTTCAAAAAAAAAAAAAAACAGCAGCAGAAAATACATGCATCTAATGTCTAACACTAATGCCCCCTCCTAAAGTAAGTGGAAGGACATTGTTTGGTGAAGTCACACAAATAACTAGAGAAAAAAGGAGCCTTTCCAGACCCGCTAAGGCTGGATAAACATTGAGCGCCTTCTTTTTTCTTTCTCCCAGAAAACAAGCATTGGGCCATATATTAAAAGATAGCTACTGCATGCAACAAGTGAAAAGTTCAAATAACATGATATAGAAGGAAAAGCCTCCACTTATCTTGTGACCAAAGAAGTGGCCAGCTGGATCACATTTGAATAGTCGAGGTCCAACCTCATTATCAATACCCAAAACCATAGCAACTACAACGAGGAAAGACAAGCGAAAATGAAACTTAGTTGATTTGTACATTATACAATAAGGGGGGGGGGACTCCTGGTCGAAAAAAATAAGTGCATCAACAAAGAAACAAGTACTAAGATGATCCATTTGCACAAGGATAAAAGGGAAATAGAAAGAAAAACAAAACATTGATAACTACGGAAAGGGCAGGGAACAGACCTACTCCGAGAGGTCTCATATATGACAAAATCCACACACCAAGTGACTGTATGCACAACATTCTGATATCAGGATCAATGTCTCTGTACCTATGCACAAATAAACTTCAAAAGCAACCATTTGATCAGTCAAAAATCTGTTTCTTATAAGAATGGAGGAAATGGAATTTCAAATAAAATAAAAAGAATCAAACTGAGAATCCCAGTTGCTCCCCCAACTTTCTGCCAACAGAATGCAACTGAGAGGTTAAAAAAAGTACCCTGTAAATATTTTCCGCATCATCTGCTCTATTATTGTTATCTTTTCATGCGTTGCTGATAACCGCTTATCAAGTGATTCCACACGAGGTCCATCAGCTCGTTTCTTTTTCTCAGCATTCAACTGTCTCTGTGTAGTTTCTCGTTGAGCACCGAGAATTGGATGTGACCAGCTGGAGCCCCATCAAGGTAGCAACCTGACGAAAAACTCTTGGAGGAGTACTGAAATGCATGGACACCAACAAGACTAACTATATGAAGCAGCTTCACAAAATTTAATGATAAAAGCTAAAGAATGAAGCTTACCATGAAAGA